>JAJMCR010000028.1:0-118212 GCA_030573095.1 Pichia paraexigua | reverse complement strand
GTCTCATTAATATTGTCCTGGCAAATTTAGTTCAACAACCACGAGATCTGTTAAACATTAACATTTGTGGGTTTGGCCGAGTGGTCTAAGGCGTCACGTTTAGGCCGTGATATCGAAAGATGCAAGAGTTCGAACCTCTTAGCCCACAGATTTATTTTTTGGCGCTTTTTCCTAAATTTTTTAGAATTAAAAAATCTAGTTTATTGTTAATTTCTTAGAACACTTCTTACACTATCTATACTATTTATTGTTCTATAAAATAATTTAATCCTCGATATTGAAAACAGGAAACCTTAATACTGTTTCTGCAATAAATAAATTCCAATCATTCAATTGATTGCCACTAAGAATTAAAAGATTAGTTTCAATCATTTTATTTGTCTTCTTCAAAAATCTAATGAACATTTTCATAAAAAAAGCTTGTTTTTCAATGTCCTGCTTAACCGCATCATCAGAGAGCTCTTGATTTAACATCTTACGAGATCTCTTAATAAATTTATCAAAAACATCCACATTATCAGCTTTTGTTATGAAAATTTCTGGATTTTGTTCAAAGATTTTTATTGCTGTAAGCAATGAGATAGAAATAATTGACTGATCATCTTTGGTTCCATAATTAAAAAACTTATTAAAATATTCCGACCAATTGATTTCACATAAAAAGGTTGAATTCTTATTATCTTCTAACGATTTCAAAAGGTAATAAATTGATTCAAATACTTGTTTTCGATAATTTAGTCCATCATCAATTTTATGTTTATACATACCAATATGTTGAATATGGATATAATCATTATTCGGCTTGATTTCAATTTCTATAATACGGGGAATCATATTATTTATCAAACCAATTCCAATACTAGGCATCCTATCAAGGATTATATTAAGATTTGAAATACCAGTTTCTTTATATTTAAGGTTTGAATTAAAAATGAAATCTTCTGTTGCATAATTTGCATACTCAGCTAACAATGAAAGTTCTGTTTCTTTTAAAAACTGCGAATCATTGAATGTAAACTTTATGGTTTCTCCACTTGTGAGTAACAAAACTGGCAGAGTAGGTGTTGCTTCTGAAAAAACAATCAATAACGAATCCAAAATGCTATGCTTAATCAACAATTTACCAACACATTCAGCAGCACTATTATATTCAGCATAATCTTCAATTGACTCATTACTACTGCGCTGGATTTCAATTATACTTAAGAAAATGTCATGTGCAACATCTTGAGAGATTCTAGTGCGTTCTAAAATTTGTGATAATGTTTTGAAAGAGGATTTTAAATATGTTGTTTTTTTCATGTAGTTTAAAAAATCAGCCAAGTATTTATCAGTATACTTCGAAACAATAGTTGAAACGATTTTAATCGTCATATCAATGACATTTGGTTCATTTAACGAATAGCCCACTAGAAATGGTCCTAAACCAATGTTTAGATCAACTGATTTTGAAACTTGATTAAGGAAAACTAATGAAAAATAAACATCATTTCCTGATCTTAAATTTTGAATGATTTCTTCAATTGATCCTTCATTTTTTGATGTTACTGATAAAACTGCTAGCATTTTCAAAATTTTATTATCATTGAGATCACCAAATTTTTTGATACTATTAGAAATGTCACTTTCTGAATATTCTAATAACAAATTTTCCATTAGCTTTGGTAAAATATCATCAAAATTCTCAAAAGAGTTTAAATCAACTGAAAGTGATACAATAATATCCAAATTATCCAACTTACTTACAGATAAGTCAATATTATCAGCAATATTTGTTAAAATTAATCCAATATCAATACAATTTGACGATGTAAACATTTTTTCTTTATGTAATTTTTCAATTGCTATCAATACTCTTTCACAATCACCTTTATCTATAAATTTAAAACTTGCAAGTAAATTAACAACTTTAATCGAATTTAAACTTAGCTCTGAAACATAGAAATACCCTAAAACAGAACCAAGAACTGATTTAACCCAGACTGGTGTTATCAAATCATTAATTAAACCCGTATTAAGCAGCCTAATAATTGAAGTTAAACTATTGAATGATAAAACCTCAGTTGCTAAAGTATCATTAAGAATCGATAATAACTTTTCTATCGTTTTTTTGTTTAATTTGGTGTGCGTACATATAGTGACTAATGAATTAAGAGATTTTAGTCTAATTTCAGATGATAAGTTCTTATTAACTATTCTATCAACCAATAAATCTGTAAAAATATTAGAAAAACGAGTTGCAATATCAGCATCATTATTAACATTAAATTTATTCTCAAAAATAAAATTAATTACTATTAGCCCTTCTAAGACACATTTATGATTTGAATTAATTGACAAACATTTCTTCAAATATTTAACTAAATATTCTAAGCCACTACCGAAGTTTTCAATTGGACCATAATATAGCAATGATGAATAAAATGCAAAAGTTTCAGGATTCGAAATTATACCGTTACCCACTTTATTTAAAGTGATAACAAACGATTCAATAAATCTTCGATCCAAACCATTCAAAGAATATGATAAATTTGAGATCAGCTTTAAAACCAGTTCTTCTTGATTATTGATTGAACTGTTTGAACTTTTTTCAATAAAATTTAAAATTGTATTACAAATTTCAAAGGAGTGTCCATTTAGATAAGAATACGGATCATCATCAAATTGCATACTATAATCACTATTGCTTCTACCATCAGCGGCTTCAGCCATATTTTTGGAAGTTAGCAGACTATAAAAAATACCGTCTTGAGTACAAAATTCAAAAATCAATGACAATGTTTCAATTAGTTTAACAACTACATTATTGCTTTTTTCAACCAGTAAATTTTTCAACATTATCAAAAAATTTGATTCAAAAATTAATGGCAACTTAAGTGGAAAACTTTCAATAATACATTTTAATAATGTTAATGATTCTGCTCTTACTTTCCATGACACGTCATAATCATCATCGTCATCATCGTCTTGTTCGTAGTCACTATAATCGTTATCAAAGCCATCCGCATGTGAAGTATCTTCATCATTATCGCTGACATTATCAGGTAAATTAGTTTCATAAGGATCATAAACAATAAGGCATTCACTAATTAATAAAGTGTCAACTATTAAGTTTTCAACATTTCCACTTTTACAATTTTGAAAAATTTTGATCAAAACAGAAATTGCTTCAACTTTAATTATATCACTGTTTTGTTGAAATTCGTAATCATCATTGATAACGTTCAAATGTCTAAAATCAATGTGTTCTATAACAATTTCATAAATGTCTGTAATGAAATTATTAATTAATGTTGGATTACCACTAATATATGCGGACAACAAGGGCAACAATCTCAACTTACTATCAAATGGTTTCTTTGAGTTAAGGATGTTAAAATTTTCAAAAGTTTTATTGGTAACAGTTTTAACTATTTCCTCATCATTTATATTCTTAATCAGAATACTAGATGCAACATTTGATTTCTTAGAAATAATTGTATCACCGAAGAAAACAGAATCATTTAAAAACATTAAAGTTTCTATAATTTGATCATTCATCATATATCTACCTAAATACTCACATAAATCAGTTAAAATTTCAATATAATCAATCTCCACGTAGAAAACAACTTGATTGTTTAATATTTCAGGTAATAAGATAGCAATGATCTGAGTATGAATACCATCAACATTTGGTAAATTTTTAAGTAAATTATGTAATGCCATTGTATAAATTGATGAAGTGATGGAAACAACTTTCTTGGGCTTTTTTAAAACCACGACTAATTTCTTAATTAAATTAATAGTATCTAATTTTAACCTGAATCCAACATTCTCAAAACATTTCAAGGCTTGTGTTCTTACTTCAACAAACTCATCATCTAAACCTTTAAATATAATTTCTGAATATGATTGTAAATCGTGACTATTAATTGAATTTGATGGATTAGAGATTTCATGTTCTAAATCATTCAATGCCATGAACCGAAGATCCGGATCTGTATCTTTAGTCATAATTAATAGTTCAGGAATATGCTTTCTAGTACTAGACATGATATATATAGTCTATTGAGTGATTGAGCAGAGAAACAACAAATACGTAAGGGGGAAGATTAAATACAGTATGCTATTATTTAATTTTGCCACTCGCCTGCTAATCAAAATTGCCAATAAGTTGATGTCGGCTCATCAAAAAACACCACAATTTTGCCTTTTCTACATTGAATGCTTGGAAGCATGGGAGCGGTAAGTTAAATGTATTATTAAAAAAGAAAAGAAAGAATTATATAATTATTAAAATGTATAGCAATAAAATTAGGAATAAAAAGTAAAGTGAAAAAAAAAACGCCCAAGCGTTGATTCAAAATCAAATTAAAAAGGTATGTAATGTATCAATGAAAAAGTTAAAAAAAGTAAAATTTATGTATGAATGTATGAATGTACATTGTAAGTGTTTATGATTGTTTCAGCATAAATTAGAAGTCATCATTCAAAATAGAGCTAAACAATTGTTCGTCATATTGGTCAAGATCCCTTTGGGGTTGATTTGAAGTGAAGTTTAGTTGCTGTTGTTTTTGTTGTTCCAGTTGTTGCAGCTGTTGTGGTTGCTGTTGTCTTGGATCTGGTAGTTTATAGTTTTGATTTTGCAAAAAATTATTCCAGGCATTATTATTTTCTGGCATAAATAATGAACTTGTAGTTGGAACCGTTCCAATCAGCGACATATCCACAGATGGATCAAATTGTCCTATATTATCAATGTAATCATCATCATCAAAATTGAATTTTGCATTAATATTGTTAATAATATTACTATTATCATTTTGCAATTGATATTGTTTGTTTTTATTTAATTGATGCTGTTGGAAATTAGTTGTATTAGCCGAAGCCTGTTTTGATAAAACAGATTGATTATCAGTATAAGTTTTAGTTTGGTAAATGTCATCCATCAAAGTTGTATTAGTTTTTGAATTTGTCAATTGTGGACCATTGTAAGCTTTAATTGAGTCCGATGAGTCGGCAGTTAACAATTGTGGACGTTCAGCATAAGAGCCTGCATTTGAACCAGCAATTGAAGAACCAATTGAATTTTGAGATGAAATCGATAAAAATGATGATGAACGACGTGGCTGTGGATATGGTTGATAATGCGATTGGTGTGAATGATTATTACGTGATCCATGATGTAAAGAATGATGTGAATGTGCCGAATGATATGAATTTATTGAATGTGTTGAGGATCCAGTCACATTATGAAATAAAGGAATTTCATTGTTATCACTATTATCAATAACAGGACTACCGATAGTAGTAGTATTATTAGTATTGTTATTATTATTATTATTTAATGAACTGGAATAAACTGCTGCTCTACTTGTAGATAATTTTTTATCTATTAATTGTTGTGCTAAAAATGAAGGATGATCTGGTAAACAATTTCTTTCATAATTATATAAATTTGATTTTGACAGTTCAGAATAATTGTCAGTATTAGTATTAAAATTATTAGAATTATTAGTATTATTAGTATTATTAGTATTATTAGTATTATTAGTATTATTAGTATTATTAGTATTATTAGTATTATTAGTATTATTAGTATTATTGGTCTTATTAATCTTATTAGTCTTATCAGTATTATTAGTATTAGTATTGGTATTATTATTATTACTATTGTCAGCAGCATTATGTGAATATAGACCAACTAATGGAAACAATGGGAACAGAGAATCAGGTTCATTATATTGAGTATTCTCATTACTGATACTATGGGCAATAATATTCTTGGTATTGATATTGTTGTTATTAGTATTACTATTGAAGTAATTATCTTTATTGTTATCACTTTTTTGATATATTTTATGAGTTGGAACATTCTTTTCAAAAATATCCAATAAACCATTACCAGGAGATGGATGTATAATATCATGTATAGTTTCCAGCGTAGCGGCTTCTTCAGCACTTCTATTACTCAAGGTAGTTGTAGTTAACAATTGAGTTGGATCATATAAAGTAGCCGGAGTTGGAGAACTATTTGTATGCGCTAGAATATTATTAGGGCTAGTGGTTGATTTATTATTAGTGTAACTAGTACGATTATCCTTTCTATCAATATTATTATGAGTAACTGGTAAATTTTGAAAATCATTATCAGAATTTGAATAGGGACTTAGAAGAGTTGGACTTTTTAGCGGAGATACACTTTGTGGTGAAGTTTCAGTCAAAGTATTTAAAAAGTTATTAAAATGAACATTCATTTTCCTTAATGGTTTCATGTATTCATCAACTGGAATAGATATTTCACCCATACCCTTTTGTGCATTTGTTTGTTCTTGATCATGTGATTGAGTTTGATCATGCTTTTGGGTTTGAAATTGTTGATGTTGTTGAAGATTTTGAAATGAACTATTTTTATTTACTTGAGGAGTAGCTCTAAAATTTTGTAAAGGATCCAACCCAATTTGTCTATTGTATCTATTATTATTATTAGTATTATTATTATGATTACTGCTATTATTAGTGTTACTAAAATTATTAGTATTATTAGGATTCTGTGCTGATGAATTATCAGATAACATCGAAGCCAGACTTTCAGAATTACCCATTGGAGGTGATGACATATCCCAAGATTGTAACAGACTATTAACACTTTCACTACCCACTAATCTCATGTCATTTGATAAATTAATCGAATCATCAGCTTTCAATGGTTCAGCAACGACATAAGGGGTAGTATTATCAACGTTATTGGATTTTGAAGTATCCATTGGAACTGAAAATGCTTGTTTTTCTAATTCCTTTTCCTTTTCTTTCTTTTTGGTCTTTTTATTTTTATTACAACAAGTACATTCACCTTCAATATGACAAGGACAATTTGGATCATGTTGAATTTTAGAATTAATCTTTTTTGAACAATTGCATGCAGTGTGAGAATTTCTGACTTTTCTTTGTTTCTTACAGTATTGACATTGTGTGGAAGGTCTACCCTTTGGCTTAATCATCATTAATGGTTGATCAGTATGTGTACAAGTTGTAACTCGGTGTCCTCTGATACAACGTTCACAGGCGTATTTTACACCATTTATTAAAACCATTCTTAGTTAGTTGAGTATGTAAAAATGTGGATATAAAATGAGAATTTTATGGAAATACTCTCTCCAAATGACAGAAGAGTTAGAGATTGGGGCCTTTAAATAATGAAGTCAGATATATGAAAAGCAAATCACCAGACTAAGCTATCAATCTTCCAATCAGAATATCCATCCAGGTTATGGCAACATTTTTTGAAAAATGACAAAAATGAAAGAAACTTCAGCAAAAGGCAAAAACAAAAAAAGGCGCGCCGTCGAAAAACAAAAAAGCTGCGCCCGATTTGTTGATTTCGAGAAAAGGGCCAGAACTTCCTAATCGGGAAGTAGCGAATTTGCGGGCGTGGCTATTGACTTTTACAAGTTGATAAACCGATAACGGTCTGGATCGTGAGTTTGGTGAATGTTACCACTAAAAAAGAATAAACGATGTTCAATTAGTATTCACCATTGCATATATTGACAAATAGTTTCTTTCTTCTTTCTAAACTTTCCGCAAACCACTCCCACTTTTCCCGCTTTTAAATGACATCTTCTCAATTAACCCAATATTCTCATATTTGGGCAACACTAATTACTAATTCAAATTATTTACCTGGTGTATTAACTTTAAATTTCTCTTTAAAGAAACAGAATTCCAAATATCCTTTAATTGCTTTGTACACAGATCAATTAGATAATAAAGCCTTACAAACTTTACGTGAGAATAATATACACACTTTACGAATCGAGAATTTAAATCCAAAATCACAAAGTCATATTAAGGTTGATAAAAGATTCTTAGACACTTGGTCAAAATTATTTTTCTTTCAATTGATTCAATTTAAAAGAATCATTCAATTGGACTCTGATATGCTAATTTTGAAAAATTTAGATGAATTAATGTCATTACCTTTACACGATTATAAATTTGCTTCAACACATGCTTGTCTTTGTAATCCTTTACGATTTAAGCACTATCCACATAATTGGAACTCCACCAATTGTGTATTTTCAAATCACCATAATTATAACCACCATCACACCATCGGGCCTCCTTCAAATGTAGGCTTGTCAAAATGTAATTCTGGTATTTTAATTGTTGAACCTTCATTAGAATCATTCAACAAAATACTGGAAACATTAAATGATGAAAATAAAATTAAAAATTACATTTTCCCAGATCAAGATTTACTAACAGATTTGTTTTATCAGCAATGGTTACCAATTTCTTATAAATACAATTGCTTAAAAACTTTCAAAAACTTTCATTCAGAACTTTGGGATTTGTCAGTAATAAAGAATATCCATTATATCTTATCTCCAAAACCTTGGGATGTTGATCCAGACACTTATGTGGATGATTCAAATACTTTTCAAATATGGTGGGATATGAATAATGAAAGATTGCAATCATGCTAATGTACCGTATTCCCCCTTGATCTAACATCTTCTCTTTCCTTTTCATTTATATCATTACCTTGGAGTTCTATACTCGTATTTCTTTGTATTTTATTTTTCATTATATTAGTAATATCAATACCATTAGCTAAATCTATTCCATCGCTATAGTTATCATCATAATCATCTTCATAAATGGTGGTGTCATGATTATTATCTTTTTCGATGTTATTTCCTGTTGTACTATTTGATGTCCTTTGTGGACTTTTTTGATAATGTTGGCTTTGTAGTACAATTGAGCTATCCACCATATTATTATTTATAACGCCATTTAGTGCAACGGATGCAGCCCTACTAATAGATGGTTGAGCATTGTTTCTACTGGACATTGGAATGCAATTCATTTGCATTTCATTGATACTATTTGATGGATTAAATTTATAATAAAAAAACTGATATGTAATAACAAAATTCAAACTCATTTGAAAAAAGGCTGCAAATTTAAAAATTAATCCAACATTATCAGTACCGAAAAACAAATAACCTATCTTCGTAACATCTCCTCCTAACCATGATAATAATAAAATTGTTTTGAAGTTTTCAACACTTTTAATTCTCTGAAATAATAAAATTTGTGGCAATGGTAATGACGATTCAATCATAAACGATGCTGTTCCAAAGCAAATACCTAAATACTCATTGCCATTTAAAGCAAATTGAATAATTGATAAACTCATAACAAATCCAATCAAAAATTTCCAGAAAGTAAACGTTTCCTCCCATTGCCAATAACTAAATGGTCTGATAAAATGGTAGTCAAACAATCTTACTATGCTTTTAAAAAATTCAATTAAACACGATAAAATTAACAATAAATTCAAATAGGTACAATTTAATAATAAAATACCAAACCCAATGATTAATTGTTTAACGTTTAAATTATCAAAATTATCACTGAAGTTATAAATTTCAAATATTTCATTTATTTTCTCATAATTCATGTTAATGAATTTATCATATATTTTATCCCAATGACTTTGATATTTATCAAAATATATTGCATCTTCACTCCTATATTTTAACGCATACTTTAATAAGATTGTTTGAATGAAAACCATTACAAAACATTGTCTTAGTAATGTAAGTTCAAATGGATCATTAAAATAATAGAATATTCTTAAAATTGATGCAACTAACATAGTACCACAAATATCAATTGAAAAGCCCTGGGATGATTCCCTTTTACATATACTTAAAACTGTAGTTCCATATGAAAACAATGGTGTAAATGAAAATATCAAATTAATTAATGTAGACAGATATGGAACATACTCTGGTGAAACAACAATATACCCCATGATTATTATTATTTTGGATAGTTACCTCTTAAATTAACTATTTATTTGTTTATATTTGATTTTAATAAATGTACAATAGTGTAACATAAACTACTATTCAATTTTTTGATTAAAAAGCGTTTTGTTTATAAGAAGGGCTTGTATCTCTCCTACTCAGACTACATTTCGATGGTTTCTCAAGAAACTTTATTTCTGGATTTTTCATTATTTTTTATTTTTCATTACGTACTTTCTCAGAGCTAATGTTTGCATTTCAAGATCTATACAGTAATTATTCAAGGAGCTTATTCCTGAGTGATTGGTATGAGTATAAAATTATTGGTTTCCAAGCAAAAACTTATTAAAAGTGATATATTACGATGGTTTACTAAACTAGGTTATCAATTGCCATCCAGTACAAAAAAATCTGAATTATTAAATGCATTAGATTTAAATTTAAAAACTGATTCCTCCACATCAACTAATATGGTATCACTAGATCTAGGATTGAAGAATATGTCGTTCTCAAAATTTAGCAAAACATCCAATCAAAAAATTCCAGTTTTACACCAATGGGTAAAACTGAACTTAGAACCTCATGAAAACTATCACTTTAATCCTATAAATTACTCAAAGATAACAAATCAGTTTTTAAACGATTTCATATTACTTAAAGATAATAACCTTGACTATACACAGACTGTTTTGTTTGAACGACAAAGGTTTAGGACAGGTGGTTCATCAAACGTGTTGGAATCAACTTTAAAAACAAATACCATTGAAGCAATGTTATGTATGGGGCTGACACAACACAGTAATTCTAAGTCAATTGATATTATTTCAAGTCCACCAGGTGCAATGGTTAAATATTGGCAAAACAAATTTTTGCCAAAAAAAGAGAAGGTCACAGAGAAAGAAAGTAAAAATTTTCGAATTCAACTGGCATTATCATTATTATTTAATTCACTACTAAAAGTAAACTTACAGCCGAAAAATATAGCCTGCAATGATTTAATCATAATTAATAAGAATGTGGTGAAGTTTGAATTGTCATCAATCTTATTAGACAACTTAAGCGCCATGTCTGATAATCATGCATGGATGAAAAGTTGGAATATGGCATGGAATTTCAAATCAAGTAGTAGAAGATTATGGGAAGTTTGTAAACTATTGAATAATTTAAGTGAGCAAGAAGTAAGAATAACTGATGATATAATTTGGGGAGTTAAAAAGGGTGACGACTTAGCTGATTCGTTACTTCATGGGCTGGCATATTTCGACTATTTAGAAAATAGAGAAGCATTTAAAAATATGATTAAGAATGAAAATAATTTAAAACTATTCTAATAAGTTTTGTTCGATATAATTTTAAAAACTTTATCTAAGTTTAGACTTGTTAATTAGGACGACTACGGAGAGCGTAAGACAGAGACGGTATACGTGGGAAAAGATACAATGTCATAGAAATTACAGTAAATTAGCGTTAAAGGAGTACATATAAATTATGCCATTTGATTAAATTGAGATCGCAAAAAAAAAACGTGAAGCAAAGTAGTTTTAATTTTGTTTTAAGGAAACAAATGGAAGACCCTTTGATCTCAAATCTTTTGCATAGTCAACTAAAACATGAAATCTATCTCTTTTTAATTCACCAGTTTTAATTCTCATTTCTATCATATTCTTATCCCAATAGTTGGCAACAAAACCTTCGTTTTCTGTACCTTTGATCAAATCATACATTTCATTACAATACTCTGCATCTTTTAAGTTACCCATGACATGGAATCCAGAACCATCACCACGGAGTTTAACCTCGTTTTCATATTCTGCATTCATTTTTTCAACTGAAGGCAACTGTAATCTGCCTGATAAAATTCTAGCAACATATTGCCCTTGTGCTTCAGCGAATGGGAATGGAATAATTGATTTTGGTAGACCAGCTAAAATAAGTGATGTGTCTGGAATATAGAAAATTTGCTTGTATAAATGACGTAAGTGTGAACCATTTGTAATGACTGCATTTGGTCCGTCGATATATGATTTAAGGAACGGAACTTCATATAAATAACCTGTACAGAATAAAATTTTATCAATGTTTGAAATGATTTTACCAGAATTTGTTATAACTGATCTATTATTTTCAAAATCATATTTAGAGATACCATCAATTTGTTCAGTTTGATCTTCAATAACACCTTTAAACATTGGCTCACCAACACATGACATTGTAATTGATTTTGCAACTGTTAATAATTGAGTGGAGATATCAATACCGGAAGCGGAATTACCAACAATCAAAACTTTTTGATTTTTATAATTAGCAACATCATTATAGTATTTCGCATGAGAAACTGACTTTGGATCATTCTTAAACCAGTTTAGCAATCCTTCAGCCTTTGGAATAAAAGGTGTGTCAAAATGTCCATGAGCTAAAATGACTTTATCATATTTATTAACAACTTCAGAATTAGTTGTTTTTATCTCCCATTGATTTGATGTATTGTTTTTTAATAAGGACGAAACTTTTGTATTAAATTTGAACTTAACCAAGCTTGATGGAATTGTCTTTTGATAATTTAATAAATAGTTTAAAACCTCAGCTCTATTTGGAAAGGTATTTGATTTTTCAGGTAACGGATAATCTTTATATCTCATAATTTGTTTGATAATATTAGTTTCAGTATGTTTATACATTGGGGATAAGTGCGGATCATTATCGATAACTTTCAAAGCATTTGGATTATGAGATGAATCTTCTAATTTCAGTGTAACATTTGACTTATCACCGGTATGATTCCATAAACCACCAGCTTGCGGTCTCCTTTCATATACATCGATTGATTCAAACAATTTATTTGCATTTGGTTCAGCTGCAATAGCTTTAGCAAAACCTAAACCCAATGGACCTGCACCAATAATGGCAACTTTTGAAACACTCATTATAATATATTATTATTTTTCTTTTTTAAAAGTTTATTATTGGGTATATGTAGGATAAGATAAAAACTAATGGATTATAGTTAACAACAAAAAGTAAACGTGGAACCAAAACAAAAAAAAACTCAAAGAAACCAAGGTTTACTATATATAGTGAATGAAAAATTTGTCAGCTTAACATCGTTTAGTAACATTGGAATTCTTCTCCGTGGAAAGTTTTCAGAAGTGAAAAATCCATCGAAAATTCGGACAATTGACAGGAATCGTTTCATTATCTTTGTAAATATATTACCACGGCGTTTACTATTTCACGTGACTTTGCAAATCATTACCTCTTTTGGAAACACATTTCACGTGATACTGTTCCACAATATTCTGCGACAAGGCTTCTTGTCATGTACGGATTAGGTATGTGTATGCGAAGTAACATGAATTTCCCTACTATTTTATTTTTGGCGTGATAAACAAAGTTTTATGTTAATAATCGTTAAAATATTGGTATCAACACATTAGATACAAAACATGTCGAATACAGAAAAACCACGTTCACTAGCTGGTGTGAAAAAAGTTATTCTTGTTCTTTCAGGTAAAGGTGGTGTCGGAAAATCTTCAGTCACTACTCAATTAGCACTTTCACTAGCAAATAAAAGTTTAAAGATTGGTGTTCTAGATATTGATTTGACAGGTCCATCACTACCACGTATGTTTGGTATTGAAAATAGTAAGATTCATCAATCTGAACAGGGCTGGGTTCCCGTGCATATGCCAGTTCATTCAAACAGTACACAATATATTAAATTAATGTCGTTAGGTTTTTTATTGAATAATCGTGGCGATTCAATCGTTTGGCGTGGCCCAAAGAAAACAGGCATGATCAGACAATTTTTTCGTGATGTAATATGGGGAGATTTAGATTATTTGATTATTGATACCCCTCCTGGTACTTCAGATGAACATATTGCAATCGCTGAAGAACTAAATAAATGTCCTGAATTAATTCACGGTGCTATAATTGTGACTACCCCGCAATTGGTTTCGGTGAATGATGTTCGTAAAGAGATTAACTTTTGTGAAAAGGCGAATTTCAAAATTTTAGGTATTGTTGAAAATATGTCTGGTTTTGTCTGTCCATATTGTGCCGAATGTACAAATATTTTCAGCAAAGGTGGTGGTGAAAATTTGGCTTTAGAATTAAACCTACCATTTTTAAAATCAATTCCAATTGATCCAGCTTTTGTTGATTTGATTGAAAACCAGAATAAGCTTAAAACTGAAAAAAAAAAATCGCTAGTTGAATTGTATTCAAATTCGAATATGTACCCATTATTTAGCTCTGTTGTGGAACAGATTCTTTAAAACTTTATAAAACTTTTTAACTAACTTTTATACAATTTTTTTAATTCATCAACTAGTGATGTTACATTTTCATTATTCAACTGATCCTTTCTTAAGGTATTAATATCCGCTTTAATTGTGATACTTTTATTAGTAATTTGACACGATGCACTTGGATCAGCTTTGTTGGAAACTAAGAAAATTGGATTAAGACCGTTATTTGGCTCTGCTGTTAAATCACTAATAACTGATTCATTGGATTTTATTTTTTTTATTCCTTCAAGTTCATTCTCTATATATAAATATTGGTTCAGTTTTTGTTGTGAAACTCTAGATATATTTGAACAATCTGATTTTCTTGGTTGTTGTTTAGCTTTTATTTCTATTGGTTTTTTCATTATTTCTACTAGTTTAGTCACTACTTTTTCATTTTTTACCATTTCTGCTGGCTCTATTTTGTAATCCGATTCAAGCTTTCTACGCTTTTTCATACCATAATTATATAATTTGAAATAGTGATTTTTGTTTACACTTTTTCCATTAAACAACCTTTCACGTTTGGGCAAATTCAATTCAATTTTTTTTAATCTGCTTATCATCATGTCTAACCTTTTTTTTTGAACTGCTGTTTCATTCAGTACATCTTCTATATTTGAATCAATTTTATTCAAAATTTCAAACTTATTCATTTTTTCATTCTTATTACTTGAAATACCAAACATTGAAATGCTTCTATTTCTAGATTTTAAAGGCTTACTTGGTTTATTGTTGGTAACAGTATCCCCAGTATTATTAGTACTGTCATTTATTTGAGCATCTGTTATATCTTCAGTTCTAATATGATGAACAACATCATACGCATCTTTAACCCTTTTCAATTGATCAATCAGTTCGTTTTCAACCTTATTGGATTCAACTAATTGTTCAGAGATATCCTTATTATACAAATCAATTGTTTTTACAAAACTATCATTTAACTGTTGCAAATCTTGTTGAACAGTTTTTGAATGCGATATTATGTGAGATAACTGAAAATATCGTTCTGGTGGTAATTTAGTTTTGGTAGTTCCTTTACCCATTTGGGATTTGTTTAGCACATAAAGTCTATTATTGAAATCGCTGTTGAACGAATTGCCTTATCAAGTCATGTAAACATGCAGAAACGCAATTTTCAGGTCGCTGACAATGAAGCCTTCTTAATATTAACAGTTTTCAATGAATAATTAGCAATGAATAGGAACTTGCATAGTATATCTACGTTTATTGGAATTACTGTTTCAGGATGTTGTTCGAACGTTTATACATTTGAAAAATTGATCGAATTAAATTCTCAAATAACCACATTAATTACATTTAGTCAATATTTATTCATATTTATTATCATTTCAATTTACCTAAATTATACCGGATATTGGAATAAGAATTCACGATCTGTTTGGGAAACAATAAACATTCAGTATTTATTCCCTGTTATATCACAGATTTTAACTACAATTTTGAATAATTATGTTTTTCAGTATAATTTACCAATGTCTTCTCACATTATTCTTAGATCATCAAGTTCTGCAATCACATTATTATTAGGCTGGACTATTTGGGGTAAAACATATAGCTTTACTAAAACATATGGATCAATCTTAATTGGTATTGGAACCATTTTATTTACAAAGAACGTTAAAACTATATCAAATGAAAAGACCTCTACTAATGCTAGTTTTATTGGAATAGTAATATTGTTAGGAGCTACTATGATCAACAGCCTAACCTCTTTATATAAAGAACAAATATATCAAGATAAATCAAATAACATTGGTTGGAAGGAAGTTTTATATTATAATTATTTTTATGGCTTATTGTTTTTCATACCATTCATAAATACAATTTTAAAAGAGTATGACGAGATAGATCCCGACATAAATTTTTTGAGATTGTTTAGTTTTAATTGGATAACTCAACTATGCTGTATCATTGGTGTCAACCTACTTAGTTTCAAAGTAAGTGCATTAAGTTTAACAATTATCTTGCTGGTTAGAAGATTTTTATCATTATTTCTAAGCATTTATATATTTGAAACTCCAATTGGTTTAGAAGGATATATGGGTATATTTTTTGTTATTTTAGGAACAATTACGTATTTATTTGGTGAATCAATATTTGCAAACAAAAATAAGGTTGAGTGAAAACAACTTTCATTTTAGCGGTTTTTATAGATTTTAAGTGATTAAAAGATTTAAAGAGTCTGTGTATGATTCACCAAAATAACTCAAAAGTTGAAAGTGACTCAGAATACCTTTAATAATATAAAAATTATGTAGAAGTCTAGGACACCTACTCTAAACTAATAACTTACTTTCGAAATCCAGAGCGATTTCATTTTTGGACGTTTTGAGCCTAATATTAGTAGTCTAACAAAACTAAAAATTCTCTTTTTATTTCTGTTCCATATTTTAATAGGTGAACTCTATGAAACATAAAACCGTTGAGTGTCTAAACGATGAATCAATTACTTTTAATTATACAAAATAATAGCCACCAAAAATTATGTGCAACTCGCAGCTGTTTAGGAAATGATTCAAGACATTATCCGTATGCTTAGCAACAACATTTCAAACAGCAACTACTAATGAAGATTTGGTGCGTGAATCCGAGTCTGCTGACAGCTAAATGTTGAATGCTGAGTACGATTTTTGAAAAAGTTATGCCAACTTTTCTATAGTTTCAATAAAAAGAAATCCTTAACGTCAGTTGAAAAGTAAACTTCATTCCAATATATCTAAAGTTTGAGATTCTAAAAAGCCTAGCAATTAAAGTATAACTGAAACAAGAAAGGATCATTGTTGATTAGTTAAATGTAACTCGATTTGATCCATTTATTGACGAAGCTTCTGAAATTTGAAGTATTACGAATGCTGGTACTAAAAAATTGTTAGTGTAGGGTATGGAATTTCTTTTTGTAAAATTTCCGATGAATACACTTTTCAACGTGAAGATGATCAAAATCTTTCCTGAATTAATTATGTTTGAATTGAAATTGTTAGTAATCTAGATGATAAAGTAATTAAAATTTTCGTCTAAGTCTATAGTGCTTCGAGTAATTAATGTAAATTAAAACTTTTTTCTACAAGGCCTTTAATGATATGTTTAAAGATATCATCAAAATTGAATTCAGATCGAGAGTTCCAAAATTTTAATCGGGTGGAAGTCATGTGTATGCACCAACAATTGCATGAACTTATAGAATGACGGTATGGTGAGCAAATGAATTATAACAATTTGTTAATCTTTGTCTATATGATATATCACCTTAACATTTGAGATGGGTTTTCTATAGATCTTATGGTTTCAAACTTACCATAGAATACAGCCCTGGTCCAACAAACAATTCAGATATTATTTGTTTAAAATAACATGTGCCAACGTATAACCATTGATTTCTTCGGCCTACAATTGCCAAATTATCGCTATTCAAAGCCACTGGATGCTTCAGATGCATGATTCATAACGTTATGATACCAGTTACAACTCTATCATTAATAATTTGCCGCTAAACCAAAGAAAGCTTATTCTATCAACCCTGACCAGCATCTTTACCATAAAAATTATTTATGCATCCTTTACAAATCACATTCCAGAAGTACTGGCTCGGTCTCACAGCCAATTTAGCAGGTCATCTGAGCACCGAACGCATGTTAGCATGATTGATTGATCATTTTTATTTCCATAACATGTTTTTAGCATCCGTAATTATGTTATAGCATGTGAACATTGTTGCAAAATCAAATCACTTAACTTTACACATGATACCCTTCAAATATTTGAAACACCGACTGTCCGTAGGCCAGATATTGCAGTGGTTATTATAAATTGCTTTATTCTCGTGAAGTACAGCAACAGCACTTACAATGCCGTTTTAATTACTGCTGATATTTTTTCATCTAAAGATCATTTTTAACCTATTAGCTTTTTCAAGCAACGATTTGGTGAAATATCTTTTGTCTCATCGCTTTCCACATCACAGCATCCAAACAGTTTTCAACTTTTATCATGGTCACCAATTTAAATCCATGTCAATCCAATACTTTTTACAAACATTTAGTTGTAATTCTCACTTGGAAGTGACAGCTCATTATAGGAGTAATGTTAAGGTCTAACATTACAGAAGTACCTTTATAGAGTAGAATGATGACTAGCTCAAAATGCTACTCATTACTAAAGTCGTCCAAATTCATCGTCTTCAATATTTACAATCAATATCTATCCATTTGAAATAGATCTTAGTTGCTTTGCTTCTCCGTTTGACCTACAATTTGATATAACTAAAACTAACCGCAGAGCATTGGATATAACAGAAATCTTATTACATATACTCATGACGCCCAAACAGCCATTAACATGGAACATAGTAGAAAAAAGCAAGATTTCAATTTACATATCAAAACCGGCGAATTTGAAGTCAGCAATAAAGTTTATATCTTTAAACCAGTTTGAGTACTCCAAGTGATCAGCATAATTCAAAAATTGTTCTGTCATTCAGAACTAAGTTTTTGGACCATATTACCTCACGAAAAGAGCTTCTCCAGTAGAGTATCGTGTGAATTACCATCACCATCCAAAAGCAGAAGTCCTTCCCATATTTACAGTTGCGACGCCAACAGCCACTTTCAAAGCACACTCTGCAACTCCACAATAGAACACTTAAATATGTTCAGTCAGATCACATTCACGTTCCATTCCAGCTCTAAAAGATGTTTAAAATATGCTATTTTTCACCAAGAAAATGAAGGAATTCGTTCTATACCTAAAAGTTAAAAATAGCGCAGATTTAGTAGAATTGTTTGAAGTGCCATTACTATAATTTCTGAAAAGTTCCACTGTACAATACGTAAAACTAACATGTGGCATTGATCTAACACTGAATTACTTGCTAAATTAGATATGCACAGAGGTCTTGTAAAAAGGACATGTAAAAAGATTAATTAAACTACAGTATGCGACTATCATCCGCATCTAGACGATTTACGTCAAGCTATCAACATTGAAAAGTAGCCCCCATTATCAAATACCACTATAATTACTCTATAGTCCCCGCTCAATAGATTAAATCTCACTTCTTAGGACAAGCTATAGAAGTATACACGTTTTATATGTTGCTAAACTCCATATCTAGTCGATCGACGTACCCATATAGTTTGTATTTGTGTGCGAACTTGTGTTTTTGAGTGTTAAAGTTCTATAAATGTATACTGAATTGGGCCAACAAGAAAAGAGTGTTGTACATCTATAAATAGTGCTCAAGAAGACAAGGCTAGAATATAAACATCATGCTGTCAATGTGGAATAAGGTTCTTGTACGAGGATTTAAACATCCAAGTGTAATAAACAGAACGAATAATGTTAGTATAGTGGGTTCCAAGTTTTTTAAGTTTACAAGTATCAATAAAATTAAGAATAGTCCAAGTTTAAGAAAATACAGTGTACAGAAAATTGAAGAAGCTGAAGGAGATGATGACGAGTATTATGTTGATGTGAATAATTTAGATAATAGATGGCAATCTTTAAATTTTGAAACACAACAAGATATAATTAGTTATCTAAATGTGAAACAGGAATTTGGATGGGAATATCTCACCAAGGACGAAAAGAAGGCTATATATTACATTGCATACGGAAATTGGGGTCCAAGAGACCAAAAAATCATGAGTACAGCAGAATTCGTCTTTAAATTGATGACTAATATGTTATTGTTCAGTGTGCTTGGGTTTTCCATAATGAATTATGCTATTGATCAAGAAAAAATTGCCGAATTGACACAAAGTGATGAAAAAGGAACCTGATACACTTTCTTTCCTCTAGTTGTCTGTAAAAAAAAAGCTTAGAATATAACTATTCTACACATAATCCTGTATAAAGTCAAAAGACTAAACGTTTATTTTTAGCTCATAGCGCGTCTTTTGTTTTTCGCATTTTCTTCCTTTTTTTGTTCTCAACTTGTTTGGTCATTTGTAAATTAAAATTTAAAACTTAGATGTTTACTTCATTCTGTTCTGACAACACTAGTTTTGCCAAAATCTTGGGTTACATTCAGACAAAAAGCATCACCACTAAGTACACCTACACTCTACAGCTAGTTTCTTGTTTCATCAGATATTTTCATTGAATATAGAAACTCACTAAACTTATTGTTATTTTAACTCCTTTTTTTGATTCCTATTGATCCACGTTTTATTGTGAGCTCAAATAAGTGGCACATATTTACGATCAACAGATTAACTAGTACTAGGCCCAGTTTAAAATATTTTACACAATCTTCGTGATTATATTGGCTTATTCTAAAAGTTCTTTCGAATCTTTCAATATCCCATCCTTTATATAAATCAATTACACATACATGCCACCAAGAAATTTAACTTCTATATCTCCTCATATAGGAGGCTCTACCTCCACATCTAGTGATGATAATTTGAATGATAATGGAAACCCCTTTGGCCAAGGAGATGATTCAACAAATGCTTATGAAAATCAAAGTTATGATGACGATGATGATCAATCTTCAGGTTCAAATGCAATATTAAATCCAAATTCAAACAACGATTCTACATCACCTGAAATCAAACAGCATATGTTGAGTTATAACTCATCATTTAGAAATTCCTCAACTTCATCATCTCTATTAAATCCATTTTCATCAACAAATAAATTAAATTTACTATCTCAAGATAATTCAAGAACAACTGAATATGATAGATATCCAAAAAAATTATCAGGATCAAGAATTAATTCAATGCACTCGCTCAACTCAAAACAACCTTCTTTAAATAGATCAAACTTAGATTCTGATATGTATTCTGATTCCAGTGATAGATCTTCCAATCCTTTTATGGTTGATACTGACTTTTCTCCCTTTGGAGGTTATCCTGCTTCATCCTTTCCATTATTAATAGATGAAAAGGAGGAAGATGATTATTTACATAATCCTGATCCAATCAAGGATGCAGAATATGATAAACATCGTATATGGAATGATTTTAAATCAATGGATAAAAGATCTTCCTTGACATTACTTGGTCTATTATTCTTTTTATTTGGTGGTGCAGCATTGTTTGTTGTTTTACCTGCTCTAACATTTACTGGTGCAGCATCCCATCATGATAAAATTCATTCTGGTGATGGCTCAAGAAATACCGCCACAACAGGTTCAAATGGTGAATCTTCAAAATCAGGTATTGTGATTTTAACTCAGTATGTTTATCCAACATTATCTGCAATTAGAACCAGTTTGATTGATCCTGATACACCAACTAAATACTATACTAGAAAAGCAAAAAGTGGTGATGATTGGCAATTAGTTTTCTCTGATGAGTTTGCAGTTGAAGGTCGTACATTTTATGAAGGTGATGATCAGTTTTGGTACGCACCCGATTTTCATTATGATGCAACAAAAGATTTGGAATGGTATGATCCAGATGCGGTTACAACTGCTAACGGCACTGTTAATTTAAGAATGGACGCTTTTAAAAATCATGATTTGTATTATAGATCCGGCATGTTACATTCTTGGAATAGAATGTGTTTTACTCAAGGTATTATGGAAGTTTCTGCTAGATTACCAAATTACGGTAATATCACAGGTTTATGGCCAGGTTTATGGTCAATGGGTAATTTAGGTCGCCCAGGTTATATGTCTACTACTGATGGTGTTTGGCCTTACTCATATGATACATGTGATGCTGGTATTACACCGAATCAATCATCTCCTGACGGTATAAACTTTTTACCTGGTCAAAAATTAAATTCTTGTACTTGTAAAGGAGATGATCACCCAAATAGGGGAACTGGTAGAGGTGCACCTGAAATTGATATTATTGAAGGAGAAGTTGACACAAATGTTAGAGTTGGTGTTGCTTCTCAATCAATGCAAATCGCTCCAATGGATATTTGGTATATTCCTGATTATAATTGGATTGAAATTCATAATGCGTCGGTTACAACTATCAATACTTATGCAGGTGGTCCATTCCAACAAGCAGTTTCAGGTATTACAACTTTAAATACGACTTGGTATAATAGAGGTGATGGTGACCATCACTTCCAGAAATATGCATTTGAATATTTGAATGACAATTCTGATGGTTATGTTCGTTGGTTCGTTGGTGATACCCCATCATTGACAGTTTATGCAAATGCGTTAGCTCCAAATGGTAATATCGGATGGCGTAGAATTTCTAAGGAACCAATGTCAATGATTGTTAATTTAGGTATTTCTAAAAATTGGGCGTATATTGATTTCCCATCCATCCCCTTCCCTCTGCAGTTTGAAATTGATTATGTTAGGATTTATCAACCAAAAGATGCAATCAGTATCACTTGTGATCCTGACGATTATCCAACGTCTGATTACATTGAAAATCATAGAAAAGCTTATGATAATTGGAATCTCACTTTATGGAATCAAACTGGTTATTCTACTCCAAGGAATAGTTTAATCGGTTGTTAGAGTTGATATAAGTTCTTTGTTTCTAAAAACTATGCTATTGCTTCATACATAATTCGATAGCTATTTTTGTTCAGGTCTTTGTTTCTTGTCACATACTGTATTCCATTCCTTTTTTAAATCATACCACATTTCATCTTTTCTATATCTATTTTTTCATCATTTATACTTTATTTTTATATTTTCTGTACTAAGGGTTAACAATTACAAATCTTACAAAAAAAATTACTTGATTTCATCCAAATCAATAAAGAAACAATCATAATAATCTAAAAGTTTCTCATGTTTAATTAAAGTCAATACATCCAAATTAGACATATCATTAGATTTCATTTTCTTACAAATAGAGTCAAATATATGCAATTTTTCATTATCCGATGATTTTAGCCATTTAACCCATTTACCATAAATACCAATCCTAACAGTGCTTGGCACATTAATACATAAATCTACGTAAGTCTGATCATTTGCCGTTTTTGATTTTTTATTCATTTGCCTATTAAAGTCAGTATGAAATTTCGGGAATTTTAAGTTATTTTGATTTGATTTCAAAAATTTTATATACTTCAGTTCTGGTGTATCAAACTCAAAAGAAGTGATGTTTTCACTTGCAGTATCATTCAAAATATCAACTGCACCATTTACACGACAATATTCGTCCCATAAATCTCTTCTTGTTAAATCATCTAATTGATTTGAGTTATTTATAATATATTGCGGATCTTTAACTATATCTTCAATTTCTAAATCATATGATGAATAAACATCAATTTTCAAAAATTCTAGTAATTTGATAAATTTAACACAATTTACTAATTCTGAATCTGATACCCTAATTAATCCAGGATATTTTGTTACGTATTTTAATATCAAAGGGTCGGATAAATTGGTTGTATAAACTGACTTATTTTGTTCATCTTCTTCATTTGAACTTCCTATCAAATCTTCTAGATCTGATAAATCTAATGCAAATTCATTATCATCACCATCGTCAACCTCATCATCCTTATTATTCTCATCATTATCATCATCATCATCTCGATCACTTCTCTGATTAATTGCTTTATCATTATTTAATTGCACTTCCTGTTGTGTAGCTTCATTGAACCATTCACCCTCATCCTGAGTTCCACTTTTCGTTTCTCTCTTTAGTTTCAAATTAAACGCTGTACTAATATCAGTTATTACATTCCATGGTAATTTTGCGCCTCTAACCAATGCCAACAAACATAACAATAAATGTTTATTTAATTCTAAATAATCATAAGCATTTTTAAGATCCAAATTTTTAGAATTCTTTCTATATTCGGGCATTTGCCATAATGATTGTTTTGTTTTTAAGTTAAAATAAAATCTTTCAGCTTTTGATGTTATTACTGTTAACCAATTTTGAGAGATTGGGATTTGATAAATTAGAGATCCATATTTTTCAACTTTATCAATCTTTACACGTTTGAAGACTTGGTGGTGATCTGTATCTCCCATTTTATTGTCGTCTTCCGGATATTTAGTGGTGAGTATTTGATAATTGCAATCCTTCATAATAATGAAGATAAAAAATAAAAATCTTTGGAAATTTGCAGAAAATGAAGAATACATCTCTGGCGGCTCAAAATCAATTTGAGTGCCAATCCTTAAATGTTTTCTACTTTGATTCGGTTCCAGTTTTATCTTACATTTTATGTTGAATCTTATCGTCCTGTTGTTTTTCCTTTGTTTTGTCAAAGCATTTTCTTTCCATTTTCCATGTAGGAAACACTTCACTTTATCTTTTTTCAAATGGATGAATCTGATTTGCAATATTATTCTGGGATAAAAATCAGTTTGCAAACTTTTTACACCGCTGGATTTTACTAAGTTATTTGACTTTACAATAACTTACAGTTATGGTAACGCTGTAATACCTAATAACAGATAATAGTTTTATTATTAGTTGCACCTGTAAACTACTCAGAGAATTCACTGCAAAAAAATATAAAAATAAAACACATCGAAGGAGAATTGAATAAATATATTACAATTGTTTTATTTATAATTTACTGTGGCTAATTTTAATTATTTATTATATACACGGTTTAGTAAATTTAACTTAAAAAATATAGAAATGGAATAAAAATATCCAAACGTCACTTTAATTGACCCATTCAATATATTCAGAATCAACTTCACTTGGCTTAGTTTTTCTATTTAAAACTAATTTAACCTTTGAATCAACACCTGCTTTACCATCATATTTCATTCTGAAATACTCTAAGGTATCTTTGAATGTTACTAAGACCTTCGCATCATCAGTATCATTTAATGAACCTTCAACAAATGATTTAATTTCTGATTGTGATGGTAATCCCATATTATGTGGATATTTAGCAAAATTTGAAACACTTTCATTCACCTTAGAAAAGTTATCAATTTTTAAACTATTTAACGACTCAATTGCTTTTTCTAATTCGTCTTTGTTTTCAGAATCTTGTAATTTTGGATTATAAACATCTAATGATACTAAGTCATCAACAGTCGATGAAGAAATTTCTTTTAAAGTTGGATAAAATTTGGATTCTATGTGGTCTTTACTTTTTTTAATTAATTTATTATTGATAAAATCATTAAAATCATTGTCACGGTAATTTGTCATTAACTTTGCAGCTAGTTTTAATTCTCTTGTTAAAGATTCTTGAATGGTTGCGTTTTTGTTTCTTAATAATAAAGCCCAATTCAAGTTTAATGATAAAGGTGATTTTGTGTTTAATTTATTAATTGTATCAATTGCAAATTTTGAACCATCATCACTTAAAGATTGAATTATATCATTGACAGTTTTGTGAGTCTTTGGATCAAAACATTTTTCAATTGTATTTAATTCAGAGCTTGAATATTTAAATTTATGGTTTTTTGGAATTTCAACAGTATATTCTTCAATAATCGAGTTGACAATGGAAAACAATTGTGCTTTATTATGAGTATTGAAAACTTTATTATTTCTTCTATCGACTGATAAATCAGCTAATTCTAAAGTTGATAATCTTTGAATTAACTCATTAAACCTGTTTGATGGAATGTAATGAGTACCATAACCTAATAACAAGGTATCAAAACCAGTTAGTTCATCACCAGTTAATGATAAATAATAACCTAAATTTGCATCTAATTTCGGTAACCAAAATGAAGTTCCAACATCATTAAAAAAGCCAATTGAGGTTTCAGGCATTGCAAATTTTGTTGAATCAGTAACGACTCTAAATGAACCATGAACCGATAAACCAACACCACCACCCATAGAAATACCATTTACTAATGAAACAACAGGCTTACCATAAATTGATAACAAATAATTTAAATTATACTCATTTTGGAAAAATTCAATAGATTTTTCAGAATTGTTAGATAAGTTATCCTTTGCACACTGAACAACGTCACCACCGGAACAAAAGGATTTTTCATTATTAGATTTAATCAAGATTAAATTTGCAGCATTTGATTTGGAAAATTCAATTAATCTTGGAATAATTTCTCTACAAATTTCAGTATTTAAAGCATTCAATTTTTTTGGTCTGTTAAGTGTAATTGTTCTTGCATTACCAATAGCATTAAATTCGACTAAATTTTCAATTTTTGTAGATGTCGCCATAGTTCTTAAAAGAGTACTTGGCATTTTTAAAGAAGATCTAACATGAAGTTTAGAACCACAAGAAGAAAGCATTTTGAGCAGGTATTTATACTTTTATGGTTTGAGATGTATAATGTGGAGTAGTTCAGCCTATAAACAAATATGGGGTGGGGAAAACAGTTGAAAATGAATAATAAATGATTCGAAGCAAAAAGACTTAAAGTTTCTAAAAGAAAATATTTAACTATGCAACAGAACTCGTCAAAGCAAAAATCCTATATTGAACAGTGGCTTTTATAATTCCCAAAACCAACATTTTTCACAATCTTCATTAACTGAAATAAAATCGAAAAGTAAAAATTCATGTCGAAAACTGGAAAAGCCGTGGAGCCGGGTAATATTGTGTTATTACGTAATAAAAAATCATTTGATTTTTTATTTTTCAGTTTAAAATACGTTGTAATGCTATTTTAAGTTTTTTTTGATTATTTTCTTTCAGATATCATAGCAAAAGATCACTTTGGATATGCCGGACCATCATGATTTTTATTGGACAAATGAGAAGGATCCCCATATTTCCAGAAGAAAAGCTATTTTAGAGAAATACCCACATATCACCAAATTAACAGGTCACGAACCTCTTACCAAATGGATTTCGTTAGGTGTGGTAATTATGCAGTTCATCATTGCTTATTTGCTTCGTGATACACATCCTCTTACGTGGAAGTTTTTGCTGACAGCTTATTTGATTGGTGGATTTGCGAGTCAAAATTGCTTTCTTTGTATTCATGAACTTTCTCATAATTTAGGGTTTAAGAAGCCATTACATAATAGACTTTTCTCAATCATCACCAACTTACCTATCGGAATACCATATTCTGCATCATTTCAACCATATCATCAATTGCATCATAAATTTTTAGGTGATGAAGTTTACGATACTGATTTACCAACTTATTTAGAAGCTGCCGTTCTGTCAAACGTCCTAGGTAAAGCATTCTTTACAACGTTTCAAATTTTTTTCTATGCTTTTCGTCCAATGTTTATAACACAAATCCCTTTCACTTCAATTCATTTACTTAATGTTTTAGTTCAATTTTTTGTTGATTATCTCATTGTTGAGCATTGGGGTTGGTACTCACTATTTTATTTCCTTATTTCATCATTTTTTGCAGGTTCATTACACCCAACTGCAGGCCATTTTGTTGCCGAACACTACTTGTTTGATCCGCCAAAAAGCTATAAGTCTTTTGAATCCTTACCACCATATGAAACATATTCTTACTATGGTCCATTGAACTTTTTTACTTGGAATGTCGGTTATCATACAGAACATCATGATTTTCCTTTTATCGCATGGTCCAAGTTACCGATTCTAAGAAGGGAAGCCGCTGAGTTTTATGATAATTTACCTCAACATGAAAGTTGGTGTTGGATTATTATTGATTTTATTATCAACTATGATGTTACCATGTACAATAGAGTGAAAAGACATACCGCTGGCACTAGCAAGAGAAATATTGTTGACTTCAATGACAACTCAACATAAATTTTGTAGATTTTTTGTATAGAATATTGAATAAAATAAGGTGAAAAATGAAAAATTCTTATCTAGGGGAAAGGTATGCTCAGCGCAAATATAATTTTGGCATAAACTAATTTATAATTTATCAAGACTTACTTTATTCTTTTTTCCTTATAAACAGTCCATATTACACACACAAATAAACTACCAAAATGTATGAACAACCAATTATAAGACAAATGCTTGACGTGATAAGCCACAGAAATGCAACAGATAGAGACATTAAGTTTTTATTTATGTATCCATCTGCAGATCAATATACTCACACTATAATGTCATTATGTAAACATTTCAATTATACAATTCCTTCACCGACATCTATTCAACCATTGATAAACGATTTACTTAATTATGCTATTATTAAACCAGATAATAAAAATACAGATTCAGATATTACTATTGAAATCTTCACTGTATGCAATTTAAAGAACTCTGATACATTAATATCAACATTAAAACCATATCGTTCGGAAATAGATGTTATTTTTTTTACAGATTGCAGCACCTCAAGATTAACGACTTTAGTTAATTCATATATAGAAGCAGTGAATTATATGAATGTTAAAACTTATGTAGCAGAGAAAATTATCCCAGAAATTTATTTTTCATTGCATCCAATTTTCACAAATTTTGAACTTGACGAAATAACTCGGGTGTGGAAATCATATACAATATTATACACTAATGTTTCCAAATGGTCATATAACGTAATTACTATACCAATTGTTGATTTCATTCAACAATTTTCACGTTGTTTATTACTGAATTATACTTGCAATGGTCAACTGTTGTATTTGCCATTTGACATAAGAAACTACAATGATAAACTGAATGAATTTTGGAATATATTATTTGTAAGAGAAAGCAAAAAACTTCAAACCGTTGACGCCAGTACTCACCTCAAAAGTGCTATCATTAAATATAATGAAGTTTTCGTTTTTGTTGCATCTGATTCATTGGAAAAAATTAGTTTGATAAACGATTCGTTCGAATGGAGCTACTGGGAACGCTTTTGGATACACTTTGCTGAGTACCCACCTTCTTTGCCAAATACAAGATAAAGAGGATTTAGTTTTCGTTTTGACAATTCGCTTACGTTACTGTCAATTTTGAAATTGTCAAAGCACCGAGAAAGAATATCAGCAATGGGTGCATTCTAAAACACAGAGTTTCGTTTTTTTTGGATATCATATCAAGCAACAAAGTATTCATCGTCGATATCACATACATCTCTTATTGGTAGAGCTACTATATTACCGATTTTTCAAGCTCTTTCACCTTGACCATAATCCTGTGTTACCATATCAATTTTACATTAACCCCTCCCCTTCTATTTTGTCCCTATATATATGAGTCAACCACTTGCATCTCAAGAAATAGAACCAGATGATGGTAGTTTAATGCATCATCGTGTTGCAAGACTTAGTATCACTGTTGAGGATAGCTCGTTTGACGAACGTCAAAAGTTTCTCTCATCACTGAAGACTCAGTCAGAAGATAAAAATGCGGAAGAAGAAGGTGAAAACGATTCGAAAGACGACTTGCCAACCTCATTATCAGAATTAAAACAAGAAGCTGTCAAGAAATCAAGAATTGAAAGAAGAAAGGCCAAAAAATTGCAAAAAAAACTGGAAAGGCAAGCTGCAAAAATAAATTCCAATAACGAGGACGACGATTTAGCCATTGATGATAGTAACGACACCTCATTCCCAATAGCGAAAGATACAAGAGGTTCAAAAAGAAGAAGATCATCGGTGGCACAATCACAAGTTATTATTCGAAAGAAAAAGTTTTTATCTGAAAAACCTAAGTTAACGATTTTGAGTGATAGAAATAAAAAAGCATCAA
The DNA here is from genome assembly GCA_030573095.1 of Pichia paraexigua. Lineage (NCBI taxonomy): Eukaryota > Fungi > Ascomycota > Pichiomycetes > Pichiales > Pichiaceae > Pichia > Pichia paraexigua. The sequence goes on along the minus strand of JAJMCR010000028.1, from coordinate 88,625 downwards.
TTTCGTCGGTACGTGATTTATTGTTATATTCGCTTACTGATATGGAATTAATTCCAAGATGGTGCAGTTTAACAAATAGGAAATCGGTTGATAAATTTGTAGTAGTATTTTTAAGAGGTTTAACAAATGATGAATTTGGAATGCCAAATTTAAAGGAACAAATTGATCCGTTACTAATATCAAAATTTAAATTGAATGAAAATTTAAGTAACTTTGGAACTTGTTTTCAAGAAGTCATACCCATGGTTGCACCAGGTTCCAAAAAATGCATTTATTCAACTTATTCATCACTAGTTTCATATACACTATCAAACAAACAAAAAGATGCTATCAAAAAGGAAAATGCTAAGAGAAAAATTGTTTTACCTGATTTGTATTTAACAATTGACGAATTGGTTTTCAATAATTATCCCATTCATAGAGATGTTAAAGGTTCAACCGAGGAAATGATTGAAAAAACAGAAGATTTTAAAAGCACAACTGACGTTAGCCATGAAGGTTCTAAAACGTTTGCATTAGATTGTGAAATGTGTAGATCTGAAAATGGTAGAGTTTTGGCAAGAGTTTCATTGACGGATTTTGAGAATAATGTTATAATCGATAAATTAATCAAACCAAGTGAAACGATTGTTGATTATTTAACACAGTGGTCAGGTATAACGGAAGAAAAATTAATTGGTGTAGAAACAACACTTGAAGATATTCAAGAAGAATTGTTATCTGTGATCTCATCAAATGATACCCTCATTGGTCATTCATTAGAATCTGATTTGAACATTTTAAAGATTAAACATCCAAATATCATCGATACGGCTATTTGTTATGATCATCCGCGTGGTCCACCATCGAAGGCATCATTAAAACTTCTAATGTCATCTCATTTAGATACTGCAATTCAAAAAAGTTTTTCAGGCCACGATTCAGTTGAAGACTGTATAAGTTGTATGGAACTTGTTAAACTGAAAATTGCAAAAGGTTACCTTTTTGGTAAATCTTATAATATGGAATCACTGTTCAAAAGGATTGCTCAGAATTATAAATTGATCAAAACTTCGAATGGTGAAAAAATACCTAAAAGTTCAGTTGTGATTGGTTATTCATCAGTTAAAAATTTTGGCCATCATGAAACCCAAATCCAATGTAAATCTGATGATGAAGTCGTTGATAACTTCATTGAAAGACAAAATGATAATGATTTGATAGTATTGAAATTAAGAGAACTTGAATGGTTTAAAGATTATTCTCCAAATAATGTTGTTGAAAATCTTACCTTACCTGGATCACTTGATGAAATGTATAAGAAAACTAATGAAAGATTAAGGAAGATCTATGATAACCTTTCTCCAAACTCTATACTTTTGGTATGTTCTGAGAATGGCGATACAAGGGAAATGTTGCGATTGCAAGGATTGAGCAAAACATTTAAATATAAAGTTGAAAAGGGTGAAAATAATGAAGATGTTCATGTGAGGGATGAAACATTTACTGAAAAAAATGCTGAAGAATTAGTTCTAGCATTAGATGAAGCTCGTGATACGCTGTTTTTGTGTACTTTGAAGCATGGGGAGAGTCCCAAAAAACCGAAACCATCTGTGTAATTTATTGAATTTCGTAGTATTTAGTATTTAGTATTTAGTATTTAGTATTTAACATGTTTTTAACCCAAAGTTGTATACGCGTACAGAGTGCTTTTTCCTTTGTTGACATGGTTTTTGATTTTTTTGATGTTTTTGAAATAGAGCCATAAAGTAGATTTTTCCCTATTTTCTTGTCAGCAATAATCACATAAGTTCCTAACAAGAAGTTCTTTTCTTGTTAGATGGTTTTGGTAAGTTTAGAAAGTCATCAAAACACAAAGGAATCGAAAAGCATGGGGAGTTTCGAGAATAAGAAGAACTTAAAAAATACAGAAGGGGAAGCATCTGATGGTATTTTGTTTCCTGGTACAAAGAAGAATATTTTGAGGCAAAAAAATAAGAATATGGTGAAAGCAGTGAAACGGAAGAGCTTGTATAATGAGAATATGCCACCTAATGAATCTATTCTCGAACAGGTTCAAAATGAGAACACTAGAATCATAACGTCACCTAAATCCGTAAATAAAAAGAGAAAGCTTTTAAATGATGCAAACAAATCACTTGAAGAAATATCGCTACAGCAAGTTACTAAACACACAAGACATGACACAGCTGGAAATTGTACCGGAATTAGTACTATATCAAAAGCATCTGATGATAGTATATTAGATGAAGTTAAATCAGTATTAGGGGTAAATTTTATTGCGTCACCGAGTATTAAGCAGGAAATTCACTCATTAAACTGTTCGTTTCCAAGACTGGATAGCACATACAGGATATTCAGTAAGATCGGTGAAGGAACATTCTCCACTGTTTATTTAGGCCAGAGAATAATAGATAAGAGAAAAGATAAAAATACTACTACTACTAATAATAATGACTATACCACAATAAATAAAAAAAAGCCATCTTTAGTTGCACTAAAAAGAATTTATGTTACTTCATCACCACAAAGAATTTTTAATGAATTACATTTGTTATACAACCTAAAAGGGTGTGAAAATGTTGCCCCATTACTAGATGTTTTAAGATATGAAGATCAAGTGATTGCCGTTTTACCATATTATCAACATTCAGATTTTCGTGATTTTTATAGAGATTTACCATTACTTGGCATCAAAAAGTATATGTTTGATTTATTTACTGCCCTAAAGTTTATTCATAAAAAGGGAATTATGCATAGAGACATAAAACCAACTAACTTCCTTTATAACCCATTCAACAGGAAAGGAGTTTTAGTCGATTTTGGATTAGCTGAAATCCATACGAAACCAATTTCAAATAAATGTCCATGTTGTGATTGTTCAAATATTAGCTCGCTAAGACAACTATCCAGCCAATTTCCAAAAGACGGTTATTTGAAGGATGACCAAAGGCCAGGTAGAAGGGCAAATAGAGCAGGTACTAGAGGATTTAGAGCACCCGAGGTTCTGTTTAAATGTAATAACCAATCAACAATGATTGATATCTGGTCGGCCGGTGTCATGTTATTAACATTCTTAACACGTCGATTCCCATTTTTTAATTCTACGGACGATATCGAAGCAATAATGGAAATAACAACAATTTTTGGAGTTTCAAGCATGAAAGAGTGTGCAGCATTACATGGACTTGAATTTGATTGCAATATACCTAAAATTAAAGAAAAATTATCATTAGAGGCATTAGTTTCAAACTGCGTGTTTATTGATTGTAAAGAGGGTGATACATTTGCAGATGATTCACCTGCATGGGAACTACTATCAGCAATTGACAAAAGAGGTCTGTTTTCAGATACACCACTTGGACAGGAGTATAGAGAAGCCATTGATGTTTTAAAAGCTAGTTTAGAATTAGATCCGAAGGAAAGGTTTACGGCATCTCAAATACTTGAATTTCCGTTTTTCAATGAGTTGCTATGAATTGCCACTATCTGACATAGATATAAATGAAACTACGCTATTCTTTTTTGTCAAGCATTAAGTATTGTAAGTATTAAGTATTGTAAGTATGTATATACACAATAACATGCTATTCAAACGTCAAATCTGATTTTTTTTCACTTACCATGTTCTCTACATTATTTTTTTGCTATCCATATCATTATTATATAAACGTAAATATCCATTAATTGAATTTCAAAAAAAGAAAAGGAAAAGAAAAAAGGAAAACAGAAAAGAAAACGAAATAGAAACGGAATAAAAAACGGAATAAAAAACGGAATAAAAAACGGAATAAAAAACGGAATAGAACCCAAAAATTGAGTCTAATCTGTCTTTTTGAAAATAGAACTTAAATTATTCTTAACCTCTTGTTCGGCAATTCTGCGGTTAATTTTTGCAAATCTCAAGTCAACCAGCTTTTGTAGTCTAGAAGACGTAACTATGGTACCTGTTCTTCTAAAACGCTTCAATTCTACCCAAGCTTTGTCGATAGGTAACTTTGAAATTTCATTTTTTATATGTTTAAACTCTCTCAATAATAATTCTTTTGTGAGAATAAATGGATGATCAATCTCATCGGAAACTTTAATTCCCGAGTAACTACTATAGCCTTCACCATCGTATAATGGAATAACACATTCTTTAACATAAGAAAGTTTCCCAGCTTTGTATACATTAATGAAACTACCAAATTTACTAATCAGAAAGTTTCTGTATTCATCTTGATATTGAGTTTTCTGCAATTTAAGAGCACCAGTCCAACCAACTTGAACCAGTTTTGCTTTATTAAGATCACGCAATGCTGGTTGTTTGGTCCATGAGTATGGATTAAACGAACCTGACCAAAGAATAAAATAGAGTAATAAAACTTTGAAAATATGGAAGGCAAAATAAATACATTGACCAACAATGCCAACTGGCTCAAAGATATCATCATAAAATTTCTGAGCTTGAACAGGTCTATTTATGACGTACTTAAGAAGATAAACTATAGCTAATGAAACATAATTTGTGAGACAAATTCCTGGGGTTGGACTGATAAAATCTGGTAAATCAGTATATAACCAAGCCGCTAAAGATAATAAAACAGTTTGATGTAATAAATTACGTTTCTTGAAAATTGGAATAATCAATTGGCCAGGTAAACAATGATCCGAAACATTATCATTCAAATCAGCAATCTTTTTCAAATATTTCTTATCACCACTTTCTTGCTCAAATAAAATTCCTCCAGTTCTGGTTAAAAAACCTGGGTAGAAAGAAACCGAAAAACCAATTGGAACTCTATCATAAAAAATCGATGGTGAGAATACAATAGGCACAACTTCAAAAATTTTAATTAAATCATTAAAAGTGGTTTTATTATCTTGAATTTGAAAACAGATATCATTATCTGGTGAATCTTTCATACGAATGAAGATATCATAGAAGTTTTCCTTTAATTCTAATTGGTTTAATACTTCAACAGCAGCTGGATCTGGATAAAGTTGTCCTTCAGTCATGACGTAGTTTATGAAGACGATATATTGCTGGATGCAAGCCACAGAAAGAAGAATAAGATCTTTTTTTATATCAATTTCTTAATCCGAACAGAATGGTTCTAAATAATTGGAAATTCAGAACACGCGGGGCTGTGTTTACTATTCGTTTGCCACCACATTTGGTAATTCTGTCTGTAAAGAGTTATTCATTTTTTCGATATTTTTTTTTCAAAATTTTCTTAGCTCTTCTGTGACGTCATCCAAATAACAACTTTTACAATTAAAAGATAAATATTTATTTAAAGAGCATTAACTCTGGACATCAGCATCCTAATACAACTGTATTAGTTTACGGTACAATTTTAATCTTTATTTTATTTTAAACTATAAAATTTCTATAAAACATTGATCACAATTATTGGACAACAGATAAAATATCAGAGTCACCAGCATCTAAGATAGATAAGACACCAACTCTGAATAATTTACCACAAGCAGTACCTAATTCATTGTTACCACCTTGGAAGTAGTAGACAGCGGTCTTAGATAACATAGCGTAATATTCTAATTCGGACTTTCTTAAAACTGGAGTGTTAGCTGCAATGATGATCATCTTAGCCTTACCTTGTCTAATAGATTTGATGGTGGATTTGTAACCTAAGGTGTACTTACCTGATTTGATAGCTAAAGCTAATTTAGCGTTCATTAAATCGGAATTCTTCTTACTTTTTGGTGCCTATATCAAAAAAGTAGATTAGTTCAAGTAATTACATGTTAGTATACAGTTTACTAAATCTGTATAAGGTCCTGTCTGTTATTAACTGCAGAAATACCACAATTAGCCTATCAAATAATCGTCATTTTTATTAATAATATAAACTAATAAAAATATGATTCTGAATATAGACTAGATATATCTAGCAGTTAGTATAAAAGAAAAAAAGACCCTCAGTGGGTTAAGTAAGATATACTGACCATCTCTGTGTATTTAAATTATCACTCCGGTAGTAGGATGTCAGAAGAGAATGAGCAAGAAAAGTCTTTTGGGCCAACAACTTGGAAAAGTAGTCTCTTTTAAATGAAAAATGAAAAATTAGCAAAAATAAAAAAAAACAGCGCGTTTTTTCAATATTTTGTATGTGCGGTGTGCGGGTGTTTATTATTTTGTGACTGCAGTTTGTACCGCACGCTGAAGCACCCGCACACCACACATAAATATTTTTATTTGGAATTCTGAGAAGCTCCCACGCCAATTTTTCATTCTGAGAAGAGTGAATTTACATATTGGGTTTTATTGCAATTTTGAAGATTCATTATATTTTTTTTAGTTTTTTAATACAACCAAGTATCGTCATATCAATACAATGAAGGTCGAAGTTGACTCATTTTCAGGTTCCAAAATCTACCCAGGTAGAGGTACTCTTTTCATTAGAGGAGATTCTAAAATTTTCAGATTCCAATCATCAAAATCTTCTTCTTTATTCCATCAAAGAAAGAATCCAAGAAGAATTGCATGGACCGTTTTATACAGAAAACAACACAAGAAGGGTATTACTGAAGAAGTTTCCAAGAAGAGATCCAGAAAGACTGTTAAACACCAAAGAGCAATTGTTGGTGCATCTTTAGATTTAATTAAGGAAAGAAGATCTTTAAAGCCAGAACAAAGAAAGGCAAAGAGAACCGAAGCCGTTGCTGCTGCAAAGGAAAAGAAGAAGGCTGACAAGGAAAAGAGAAAGGCTGAAAAGGCAAAGCAAGTTGCTTCTGGTGCAAAGATTTCTAAGCAACAAGCAAAGGGTGCTTTCCAAAAGGTTACTGCAACTTCCCGTTAAGTTAATTTAACTAGTGTTTTATCATTTTAGTCTTCTTACAATGTTTTAATTTGTTTGTTATAATAAATAAAATTAGATTTAAGAATAATATCCATTATTTAAACTAACTTTTTTCTTTTAATAATAATATTTCAATTTAAAAAAATATCAACTTAAAAATAAAATTGCTTCATTACTACTAAAAATTGCATCACATTTTTTTTGGCAAGAAAGTGTTTTAATAGCTCAAAATCCCGTTTTAATATTCGTTAATTAGCTTATCTAAAGAATATTATTGCTTCAATATTTGTAGCAAAAAGCTAATTTTTTATTACATTAATAAGCTACATTCGCCATACCTTGTAAACTTTAATCCAAATAAATGATTTTGCTATGATGAAAGTAATAGTTTCACCATTATTTTTATGAAAAAAATACTTTTCTAATGTCGTAATTTTTGTGTCTATAAAACTCTTATACAAATTTCTCTGCATCATCTTACACAATGCTTCTAAAAACCTGTGAACACATAAGCATTTTCAGAATAATACTTATCTAATTTTGAAACTGGTATATTTTTTGTTTCAGGTATAAAGAAATAGACAAAAACACCTGAAAATACTGTCATTATTGCAAATATCCAACCTATTGATAATCCAATTTTTGATGTTAATAACGGTATAATTAATGAAATCGAAAAATTGAAAACCCATGAACTAGAACCGCAAGTTGACATTGACTTAACTTTAATAGTTGGAGGATACATTTCTGAAATTAAAATGTGTGAAATTGGTCCCCAAGAAACACTAAATGTTGAAATGAACGAACACGATAAGATAATTAGTGCAACTGTTGTACCAATTGAGGGGTTTAAAAAAGTGCCAACAACTGTAAATGCAATCATTATAATGCTCATTGTAATTGAACCGAATATTAACAGAGTCTTTCTTTTGAATTTTGAAATTATAATGATTGAAGTAGCTGAAAATATTAAATTTACAACACCAAAAATAACTGGAACCATACATGGTGATTCTAATTCAACAGTCTTAAAAATTGTAGTGCCGTAATAAAAAAAAAAATTGATTCCTGTAAACTGTTGAAATCCATATAATAGCACACCTAATAAAGTTCTATAAAAATATTTTGGTTGTCCTTTGATAATTGAAGTTGAAAACTCTCCATTTAATTGATTTTGTAATTTTAATTGTGTATTATAATCATAAAAATTGGTTGTAATTTCAACAACTTTTTCATCACTTATATTATAGCCTGATATCTTACTTATTGATTTCTCAACCTTTTTTAATGGTTTATTATGTTTTATTAACCAGTTTGGAGATTCAGGTACAAATAAAATAAGTATCGATCCAATTATTGCAAGCAACATTCCAAAACATAACGACATTTGATATTGTGATTTATCAGAAGAAAAATAGTTTAATGAAGAAAAAAGAATTATTGATGACCCAAAAACAATACCAATTGTAGTAAACAATTGGTTAAAAGAAGTGAATGTTCCTCTTTGTTTCAAAGGGGAAAGTTCACTTATAAACATAGGACATGTGATTGTTAAGATACCAATAGCCAAACCGTTCAGAAACCTTGCAATTAAAAGATATTTCCAAGAATAAATCAGACTAATCAATAAATTTCCCATAAAATAGAACACAAATGCTATTATTATGGTAACTTTCATGCCTACTACTGGTATAACTTTATTTGCAAATATACCACTGAGAAGACCACCGAGACATGAAATACTTATAACAGCTCCTTTTGTTAGAGGTTTAAAACTGATGATTTGATAAGGTCCAACTAAATTACCGAACCTTTCAATAAAGGCAGGTAGCTCAACCAGACCCCCAATAGTACCAATATCAAAACCAAATAATAAACCACCCATTCCAATTATTATGGAGTAACAAACTAAGGGCATGAATGAATCTATAAATTCATCAGGAGGGATGCTCCAATCATTACCACTTTCTTCAGTACCATGATTGGCATGATTATGTTGATTACTTTCCTTGGTAACATTGTCGAGAAAAAAACTACAAGTTGGTTCATTATTATTACTTCCCTTTTCAGAGATCTGATCTTGATTATCAGATGATAAACTGTGGTCAGTGTTGCTACTAGCAAAGTTCATCACAATAATAATTGTTTAGGATTTCCTCTTAAATAACAATGTAAGAAAACATCATTCCAGAATACAATCCTAAAAAAATAAGGGACATTGTAAAAAGTGGGATAACCTTCGCATCCGGTATCATCATTGCTGCTGCTTGCTTTGTTTCCTACTTAGGAACAAACGGACAAATATCAAATACCTAATTACTATTTTTGATAAAACAAGCAACGTGGAGCAGATGCTAGCAACTTGTCATACTAGTATTCATCATTAAACTCTACATCAAATGGTTTAAATGTTGTGGCTGGGCTGTAGTATGCTGTTTTAGGAAGGTGGTTTTTCATGTCGAGAATATTCGATATCAAGTGTATTAGTAATTTTTTTCCACTGTAAAAGTTTTGTTAAACAAAACAAAAGGTTATATTATACAGATCAAGCACTATATAAACATATTTATATTGATGTAAGCATAACCATTGGGTATATGGTAGTAAAATATCTGGTCGTTGCATTACTATGCTCTCTTTGTGCTAGTGCATGGTCTAAAAAGGAAATTTTTCTTCGCACCAGCCATCAACGGAAATCTATTTCATGCAGCAAATAGCTAGTTTGCTTGAAACAATAGAAACTACTTGTTTGCGCAGACATGCGGGATCACCGAAATCTGCACTAGCCTTGTTAGATGCTTGTTCTAAAAAATCAAGGTTGGTATAAATGGCCAACCAATTCTCCGATTATATTAAGTGAAAATGCTTGAAAAAGTTAATTTAAAGTTAATCAAAGATTCCTTTACAAATATATGAACTATTAGTTGTTTAACCATTCATTTAATAACAATTATTCAATCGCTTTCCATTTACTAATTTCCAACTACTTACACTCTTTCACAAGAAATTCAAACTATTTTCACTCTTTTAAAAATATTTAAATTCAATTCATAAAATGAATTTCCAACTTTTGTTCACTCTTTTAACTTTTGTTCAAATTATACTTGCTGCTCCAATTCCAATTCCAGTTGCTGAGCCAGCAACTGTTACAACTGTGATTCCAGTTGCTAAAGTTATTATTCGTAATGGTTCTACAACAACAATTCAACTCACTACTCTTCCAGAAGATCAACAAACTCCAGAAACACCAACACCAACACCAGCACCCGCACCAACTACAACTTCTCCTGCTTCTTCTTTCACAACCACCTTTATCAGTACTGATTCAAATGGTATTGCTCATGTCTGGGTTACTGCTGTTATTCACAAAACTGTTTTAGTTGATGGAAATGGCTCTCCATATACCACCATTCAAGGTTATGATACCATGACTAATTTAGTAAATTATGAAAATGTCGGAGGTGCAGGTACAATGGTTGCTAATTTAAAGGGTAATACTAATACTAGTACTGCAAATGATGGAGGTGCTACCACACTAATTACAAATACCACTGCTGATTTGGTTAATGATACTAATGTTAAAGGTGATGCATCCGCCGATACAACCAGTATTGCTAACAATAATAGTATTGATAATACCGATGATACTGAAACTGCAGCTACAACTAACTCGGTTGCAAATGATAACATTGGAAAAAATTTAAATGATGCTACAACCACTTCTGCTGATCTAGTTAATAATGCCAATGTTGAAGGTGCTGTTTCTTCTTCTACAACTTTAGCTGCTAACAATGATAATACTGGTAACACTGGTATTGCCGAAATTGCTTCTACAACCACAAGTACTACTAATACGGTGGCAAATAATATCACTGAAACTACTGCAAATGATAACAAAGAAGCTATTACAAATGATGCTGCATCCGCAACCGCTAAATCAATTGGCGATGATAATGTTCAAGGCACCACTACATCTTCATCTTCAAATTCCTCTTCCGCTTCACCTAAAACAAACTCAAGTAAAACTGGGGACATCAAAAACGTTCAGAATGCTTTAACAACAGCAACTCCAACAACTTCAGCAATTAAAACATCCACAACATCGGAGAAATCAGATTCAACTACAAGCTTTTTTGTTACAACTTGGTCAAATGGTGAAGTATTCTATTCAGTTTTACCAGATACTCTAATTAATTCAGATGTTGCTGTCCCTGTTGTTGCTGCTACAACTACTACTTTATCAAATATAGCAGAACTGGATACTACTTCAACCGGTACTTTATCACTTGTTTCATCTGATAGTAAACTGTTACTTCCAACCCTGACTGAAGGTTTACCAAAGGATAAGAATATTGCTGCTACTATGGTTAATCCGGCAAGCATTCCAGTCACCAATACGGACGTTACCACTACTTCAGTGGTTGTTGCAACCTCAACTTCTAGTTCAAGCTCAACTACATTATCGTCAACCGCCTCCTCTTCGTCCCCCTCATCATCATCTTCAACCACATCAACACAATCAGAACCGACTGCAGCAGTTGCTTCTGAAACTGATAGTTCCAAATTCTTAACCAAAGTGCCTTTCTCTATTGTTTACTCTCCATATAATGATGATGGTACCTGTAAAAACTATCAAAGTGTTTTAACCGATCTTAAATTAATTCAATCAAAGGGTATTCAAGAAATTAGAATTTATGGTACTGATTGTAATTACTTGACTACTGTTTTAGCAGTGTCAAAGATGTTAGGTTTAAAGGTTAATCAAGGTTTTTGGATTTCACAAGCAGGAGCCAATTCAATTGATACAGCAGTTGACGATTTAATTACATATGTTTCTTCAGGTGCAGCTTCATATGGTTGGGAAATTTTTTCATACTTTACAATTGGTAATGAAGCAATTATTGCGCAGTTTTGTTCAGTTAGTGATTTAATCAATAAAATTGCTGAAGTTAAAGGTAAATTACAAGCAGCTGGCTATACTGGTTTAGTGACAACGGCAGAACCTCCAGTTTCCTATGAAAACAACCCTGAATTATGTACAGCCTCAGCTATTGATTTTGTTGGTATTAATCCTCATTCATATTTCGATGCATATTCTGCTGCTGAAGATGCCGGTGTTTTTGTTGCTGGTCAAATTGGCATTGTCAAACAATATTGTGGTGATAAAAGAATTGTTGTTACAGAAACTGGTTACCCAAGTGCAGGTGTTCAGAACGGTAAAAATATCCCAAGTGTTGATAATCAAAGAATCGCAGTTCAATCCATTTTTGATGTTGTTGGTACAGATGTTACAATTTTAACTGCATTTAACGATTTATGGAAAAGCCCTGGTGCCTATGGTATTGAACAAAGTTTTGGTATTATGGCACAATTACCATAAACTTTACATCAGCTCAATCCATCAATAGAATAAATTATTCGCAGGTCTCTTTTCTAATCATAAATCTCAAACTCAGCTTATCTTTTTCATTTATTTCGTTCGTTGTTTTTTAATTTACATTTCTTTTTTTCTCAAAAATTAAATCTACTTCTTTTATTTTTATAAGAATAATTTTGTATAAAAATACAATTTAAATTAAAATTTAAAAAAAAGTAGTAAAATTGAAGTAAAAATTTGGCGCTAATTAGAAAAGTATTAAGTATATTTATTATTAGTAAAGATTGTAAATGAACAAGATTGATACTGTTACATTAAAACTCCACGATTTTATTTGGAAAAAACTCATCAATTAATTCCAAATAGTAAGGTTTTAGTTCACCAATATCGTATTTGATATCACTTTTTGAATATAAATCATAAGGATTGAACGCCTGGACACATTCCAACATTTCTTTATCCTTTTCATTCATTAAATACTTATAAGCACCTTCTGAGTGCCAAGGATAAAAGGAGTGGTATCTAATCATTGCTAAAGCTTCGGGTGGTAACGTGGTTTGTTCCTTTGCTAAATGATACATATATTCATCATGTCCCCAACTTAGCATAACATTATCTAAACCACAATTTTGTGAATAGATACCAAATTTTGTTTGATATAAAGGATTTTTTAAATCAGGATTATTTTTAAAGTAATCGTAATAAATTATCTTTTTAGAAAATTTACAACCCACCGGGAATGTGTCACCAACAACGTCCCATTGACCTTGAGAATCGTAAAAATAAAGCAACTTACCCAAATCATGTATCAAACCAACAAGTTGAAACCATCTTGGTTTATTATCTCTTCGTATAGCTTCTGCAGTTTGCAATGCATGATCTATTTGCGATAGTTGAGTATCAGGATCCGATTCATCTAATAAATTATTCAATTTGATAAGGGCATCCCAAACCGTCATCTTATCTCTAATTTTAGATTTGAAATTTATACGAGCTTGAATATTATAAGCAACCGTTTGCTTTTCGTGCTGTTCTTTATAGAATGATTTAACACGATCGAATGCTAACTCATATTGGCGATACTGCCTAACATTAGAAATTTTAATAATTTGAGAATTGGAATTGTCTTTCCAATCCAACTCAGATAAAGCCTTTTCATTTAGTGCTGTCCCCAGGTTCGTGGGTGATTCTATAGTTTCTAGATACTTTTCGAAACCATGTTTATTATCATCCCATTTGCATAATTTCTTCTTCAATAAATTAAGATCTTGGATATCATCATCAATTCTCTCAAACAACTTTGCTTTGTCCAAATTTTGATATTTTTTCAAATACAAGGAAGATTTGGATATTTTGGCAGCATTCATACTCTTTTCCTTTTCCATCTAAAGCCTGGTATATTGTCGAATCCAGTAATCACCGAAATCAACAGGGTCTAGGAAACCTACCAAAATGTAATAAAAAATAGTAGTTTGTACATTTTTGTTTCTGTTTTTTTTCATATTGAAGTGAAACTTGGAAAAAAAATCTATTTGGGTTTTGTCGGAAGTTTTTTCTTTTGTGGGCTGCCCATGAAAATATCAGTTAGCGTTCGTGGGAAAACCACAAATTTTCCCACGAAATTTAGCAACCCAGCCAAGTCTCAAAACAACGACACATGTGAAAACCACACTACAATAATCTCTAATGTGAAAATTGAAAATTGTTCTAAACAATTTCAAGGTTTTTTCTGCTAGATATACCTGTTACCTCTTTAGTTTTTACGGTCAGTATCACCTTTAATACATTTTATTAACACAAAATGGTGGTTCCTGAATCAAAAATTCCTGTTTTAAAGCTTCAACCTACAGTTTCGGATTCGGAATCTGTTTCTCCCCCTTCGACGCCTCAACCTTCAATTGTTGCTGATAAAAAACCTCCAGTGGTTAATGAGAAGGAACAGAAGAAGCAAGCATTTTTTGTTCGTACTATTTGGACTCTGATCATGACTGCTGGTTTATTTGCAACATTAGCTGCTGGTCAATTTTGGACTATAGTTGCAGTTTTATTAATTCAAATTGCAGTTTTCAGAGAATGTATTAATATAACAACCCAGAGAGCGCAGATTGAAGAAATAAAGTATACACATCATTTAAACTGGTGGTTTTTATTAACAACTATCTTTTACCTTGATGGTAGAAACTTTATCAAATATTTTTTAACTAATTTTGTCGTTTCGGATTATACAAGTGTAATTGCAATTAAGTTGGTTTTACATCATAAGTTTATAAGTTATTGTCTTTATGTTTTAGGTTTTGTTGGATTTGTTGCATCATTGAAAAAGGGTTCTCTCAAGTTTCAATTTGCTCAATTGTGTGTTACTCATATGACATTATTGTTAATTATTTTACAAGGTCATTGCATTGTTGGTAATATTATGCATGGCATGTTTTGGTTTGTTGTTCCTGCTGGTTTAGTTGTTATAAACGATATCTTTGCATATTTATGTGGTATTACATTTGGTAAAACTCAACTAATTTCAATTTCTCCAAAAAAGACAGTTGAAGGTTTCGTTGGTGCTTGGGTTTGTACAACATTTTCATCAATTTTATTCACTTATATTTTTTCAAATATGAATTACTTCATTTGCTCAGTTCCTGAAAACATTTATACAAACTTTTTTTCAGTTATTGAGTGTGATCCAAATCCAATTTTCATTCACCAAATCTATACCTTACCAAGCTTTTTAGTGGATATTGTCGGCAAAGACTATCTGCAGTTAAAACCGGTTTATTTTCATACAATGGTAATTGGTATGTTTGCCTCGCTAATTGCACCATTTGGTGGCTTTTTTGCATCTGGTTTAAAAAGAGCTTTCAAGATCAAAGATTTTGGCGATACAATTCCAGGTCATGGTGGTATCACCGATAGAATGGATTGCCAATTCCTTATGGGTTCATTTTCTTATCTTTACTACGAAACCTTTATTTCAACTCATAATATTAATGTTGGTAACATGTTGCAATCAATTATTGTCAACTTAGAACCTGCAGATATTATCGTTTTAATCAAAAGTTTAACTGCATATTTATCTAAAGTTGGTGCTATTGATGTTGAAACTCATCAAAAAATTATGAAAGTATTATAAATACTACGGTATTAGTGATTTCATTGTATTATAGCCCTTGAACTTGACCTCTTATTATTTATTCTTCCGTGTATATTTTCGTTTTTTAATTAGTTTGTATTTCAGCAATTCGAGTATTTAATACAAATACAATAGAGTTAAAACTTGAAAAATTAATACGCCAAAACATAATTTTCATGCAGTAACATGTTTACTTCAATTTTTTTTCATTTCACAGGGTTGATTTTTCAGAAACAATGGTTGCTGATTATTATTCAGAAGATATACCTGTTTGCAAAGATGAACAGGAAGTTTACGAATTAATTCCCGACATAAAACCTTTGAAAATTGAAGCTGAAATCAAAGAACCAATTGAAAGTTCTGATATCATCATTGAAGATGATAATAGAATTAGGCTTGATACATTAAATAAAGATTTTGAATCGAAAATGAAAGCAAAAATATTGTTCTCATCAAATAATTTGGACTTTGTAAAGGATAAAGAAAGTATCAAAAGAAATAGGTTATTAAAATTTACAATGCTTGAAAATGAATTACGAGCCTTGATGTTAGATATTGAAAATGATAATGATGGTGATGAATTGCCATTACGAAATAAAATTGACTCTCTAGTAAACGATATAAATGAATTTAGGACAAAGAATGGTCATGATACATTTATAAGTTATTGGAATAAACAATTAAACAAACCAATTAAAGAAATAGAAATGGAGCCATTAAAGTTGAATATGGATCAACCAACGGAATCATCTAACGAATTTATTAAATTAGAATCACGAATAACATCATTAGAAAATATGGTTGGCAATATACCTTTGGATCAGCCGTCAATTCAAGATATAATAAATGATTTATATTGTCGAACAAATCTTATACTCGATGGTGGTAAGAGCTTTAAAAATATTGAAACTCAAATAATGAAACTTTTAGAGAATTGTGAGTTATATATTGAAAATTCCAAAAAAATCAAGAATAAGGTTGAAATTATACCGCTAACAGATAAAAAGCTAACATTGTTATATGAAAGAGTCAAGCAGTTGCCTGACTTTGAAATTTTTTCTAAAAAAGTAACTGAACGATTTAAATATTTAAATAAGATTATCATAGATACTTCAAATACAATTGAATTTATGAAAGGTTTAGAAAATGAGTTAACGACGGTTGAATCAAGATTAGACGACTGGGATGAAAAATTAGATAAATTGGAGTTACAATTTAAAGACAAGAAAAAAAAAGATAATATGTGAATGAATTATTTAGTAAAAATTGAGACAACATCTTGGTCGTGAACTTTATGATTTAAACCACACTTTTGTGGTGCATTACCGAATTTTGATGATGAACCCCACACTAAGGCATATTTGAATTGATCTTTAAAATCTCTATGAATTGAGTTACAAACATCTTCAATCGATGAATCATGCCTAACAACCATTGGACCCGAGAAATCAGGAGCCGTACCTCTTCTCTTTGTATATAATCTTAATAAATCCAATCTATACCATATTTCATCAACAACATCATGTATACCTAAATCTAATTCACAGGACATGACAACAGTATTTGGTTCCCTTGCAATTCTATCAACTTCTTCTAGTGAAACAGAATCAATTTTATTATAAACATAAAGACATGGGGTATAAACAATGTGTTGTTCATTTATAACATCAATTAAGTCATCAACCGTAATGTTTTCATCTCTAATCATAACATCCGCATTATGAACTTTATAATCTTTTAAAATTGATGCAACTAATTTTTCATCAATATACTTCGGTGGTGTTAAGCAATTTAATTTTATGCCACCAGTTTTCTTTATTTTGATGTTCATATTTGGTTTCTGTTTGTTAAGACGAATACCAATTGATTCTAGTTCCCTCTCCAAATGTTCACGTTGTTGATGAGATTTTGTTGCATCTAGAACGATTAAAATTAAGTCAGCAGTTTTAGCAGTTGCAATAACTTGTCTACCTCTACCTCTACCTTCACTTGCACCCCTAATAATACCTGGTAAATCAACAATTTGAATTTCTGCACCTTCATATTCTAAAACACCAGGAACGGATGTAAGAGTTGTAAATTCATATGATGCTGCTTCTGATTTTGTCTTCGTAACTTTTGACAGAAATGATGATTTACCAACAGATGGATAACCAATAAGACAAACTCTTGCATCACCACTTTTTTGCACTTCAAAACCTTGGCCTTTACCACCACTACCACCTGCATTGTCAGGTTCAAGTAGCATTCTTCTATACTTGGCCAATTTACCCTTCAAAAGACCTAAATGGTATTCAGTTGCTTTATTTTTTTGGGTACGTGCCATTTCATCTTGAATTTCTTTGATTTTCCCAACAATGTCGACCATGTTTGAGATAGGAAGTGTCGTTAATTGTATGAATTATATATAGATGCTTGAAACCAATTAATTAAGAGAAAAAATATTTACATAGAGTTTGCCAAACCTTCAACATGAAAAAGTTCACTATGAAAAAAATCAATAATGCGAAATTCAGTACATAAGATAGAAAGATTTAAAGGCTCTTTTCTGTAGATGGCTACACTGATGCTTACTTACTGACAACTTCCATTGAATCCATACAGGATAGGAAACACAACTAACTAATCCATCAAAATTATAAAGAAAATAGAGAAAAGAAAAAATGAAACACACACTACTTTTTTGGGGAAAAGCCACAGTACCACCACGGTTATTGAAGACAAATTCGTTTAAATACTTGACATATCCCTTTCCTACAGGGAATGTTCTATGTGTGTGTTTCTTATCGGCGGTGAGGAGTTTTTTAAATAATATTTGAACATCAAACATGTTAAGTTACACATAATAGCAAACTTAAATAAAACAAATTTAGTATTTTATCAAATTATAAAATACCTTCAATGGAAATCGGAAAAGGAAAATATGAAACCATTTAAGAACATGAACATGATTTCTTAGCACAGTGTTCACATGAGCAATTATCCTTGCAGGCACAGGTAGATGTTGGACAAACACATTTTGATTTATCTGAATCACATGCACCACATTTACATTCGCCTTCTGGACATGCACATATCTTTGGGCATGAACATGTTGCAACACAAGAACATGATACATTTGCGCAATGTTTACAATCACATGGACCTTTGCAAGCACACTTAGCAGTTGGGCAAACACATTTGGTTTTATCGTCAGCACACTCACCACATTTGCATTTACCACCTGGGCATTTACAAACCTTTGAGCATGCACAAGAAGCAGATTTTGAACAATGTTCACAGTCGCAAGGCTTTTCACAAGCACATGAAGCAGTTGGGCAGATACACTTTGATTTATCATTAACACATGCTCCACATTTGCATTGTTCTTCAGGGCATTTGCAAACCTTTGGACAGGAACATGTAACAACAGATGATTTGCAACATGAATTGGTAGAAGTAGTAGAAGTAGTAGTATCACAACAGGACATTTTTATTTATTGATTGATTGTAATGTTAGAAGAAAGGATAATTCAGATTAAGCTTAATAGAGGCTGGGAAATTGTTTTCTTAAATAGGCACTGCGTGGTTTTCGCCTTGCGACGTGAACCAAAGTCCTGATTTGCGAGTGGCTTATTTGCGTGAGTTTCGCCTTATAATTCTGCAAGGCGTATTGTTTCATGTGTATCGTAGAATACATAATAGATCAATCAGTGACATTGGCAAACTTAACTCAAAATGCAGTCTTATCTTTCCAATTAAGGAGGTAAGCGTGAATTGGTCTGTTGATATGTAAAATATTATTTCTAATATTCGGAGTTGATTCATTCGGTACAATATTTTTATACATACAAAAAGTTACTATTGGATGTTCAGATTTTCCATCTTTTTACTAAGTAATGTCATTTTTTTGGTCACATTATCGAGATGGTTTTCATCCGAAAGATATGCACGTAGTCTTTCATCCTTTACCGCAAGAATGGAAATCTGGTCATTGGCTTGAAGTGTACATAATCGTATAATGTATTCCAAGAGAGACAACATACTCGTCTTTGAATGTAGTTTCACAGAATCAGTTGCTTTACTTTCTATCGTGCTGAAATCTTTATCTTTCTCATCATCATCATCATCATCATCATCATCATCATCAACATCATCTTCTTCTTCTTCTTCTGAATCGGAATTTGATTTGTTGGTTTCGTAATCTCCGACAGCAATCCATTCAAATGATTCATCGCTGTTTGTAGAATCATCATTTTTAGTCTTCCTAATTTTTAAAACCAACATGGGAGTTGACCTGTCTTCAAGTTTGAGCAATCTTCCGGATGCACTGAAGAACAGTTTTGATACCTGTTGTATGTCAAACATCTTCATTTCTGATTTTTCATCTTCTTCGTGATACCTTTCATCGTTAAAATCTTCCTTGATTCTTAGTTCATATTGATACTTCAATTCTTTATCAGGAACCCTAAATACTTGAAATTTACACCTTGCATACTTTTCTCTCCAAGTGATTTTATTCTCCGAATTTGCATTATAGAAAATGTTGTAAAAAGTCAAGGGAAATTCAGGACCTATTGCAACCTCAACAGTTGCACCTAAGCAATCAAATTCTTCATTTGATTTATTAATTATAACCGTCGCATTCAACAACCTACCTGGAGATACGTAATTTTGAAAATTCTGAACATTCGCAGTGCCATATGTTGTAAGTACTAAATTCAAAACAGGAATTATATTATCAATTTTATTAACCAATGATGATATCTTCTTTTCAATTAAATTAAGTGTTTCTGTATTTAATTTTTTATTAGTTGCCCCCGAAGTAATTAAATTGATATCATCAGAAAACTCATCGATATCTTCCTTTAAATAACTTGCTAATTTAAGTACCGAATCAAGATTTGAATTTCCTCTAGCAGCCATCAATTGAATTACTTCTATTGTATATGTGACGGTTTCAATTTTGTCCTGTAACTGATCTTTCTTACGTTCTAATTTATTCTTTTCATGTTCTGGAACATGATCCATTAAGGTTCCCACGCTTTTGATAACATAAGTAGACGCAACTTGGACACCAGATCGAACAGCAAATGTCACAAGTGTACTCCCTGCCTTAGATAATAGTTGATCCATGTCAGTAACCAAATAAAAAATAGGCCAATAACAAACTAAAAATTGGCAATGAGGATTTCCAAATGTGGAAATTTCCACGGAAGAAACATAACGTTTCTTTTAGAACGTACATATAATAGAAAAAGCTTTTAGCTTTTCACAACAACTTCTTTTGCCGGTTTTGTTATAAAAGCATAAATTAATTGAGTGGCAATTTATTCCAAAAAATACGAGCTATGTTATATTAAGTTTTACAACACGTTCTTTGTCGGAATTGACAGTTGGACATCCGGAATTAGGAGTTTCAAGTAGCTGGAAATTTTACGCAACCGTTTCGAACCAGCTCCTACCAAAAGCAAAAAAAACATATGAAAAAAAGGATGCCAATTTCTATAATTTAAAAGTATAAGTTTGGTATAGAGGGTGAGGATACTTCCATAGTTTTTTAAACAATGTACAGGATGTTTCAAGTAAACAAAAAACCCAAATGAAAAGTTGAAAAATAAATCGATTCATATTCAAAATGTTCTTTGGGAAAGTTTTAGTGATTGTTTTCTTTAACCCAAATATATCATTAGCGGATAAAACCATTAATGTTGTGAACTTTGTAACCCGGTAAAAGACGTCACAGCCTGGTACAATATCATTTTCAGGGTGGAAGTGATTGACAAAACAAAATTAGAGGGGCGAATTTTATGTGGAAAATTGCCATTAATATTTCGGATAATAATACAACTCATTCTATGCGCTATTACTATCAGTGCTTCAGATATGAAGTCTGTGTATTGTCATTGATCTGGTTAAAATTAATATTAATTCGCAAGCTTTTTGAGAAATGAATAAAAATTGAACAAAAAACTGCTAAAAATGATTAAGCAGTATAGTTCCAAAAGCAGCATGGAATTTAGAAGAAAAGCAGACCAATAAAAGACTATAATTCTTTTTCATTTGAGCTTCTTTGAGCTCTACTCATAAAACCTACTAAATCATCAAATTTGTTTAATATACACACAATACTAATATTATGGAATCAGTATTCAACAGTAGTTTTTGTTAGCTATAGGTGAAATCTATAGTTTCACTTTCAGATGTTTTTTCTTTATATAGTAGCCCTAAAGGTGTCTTTCATATGTGAACATACAATTTTGTAAATACTTTGCTTTTCTATGTGTTCTTTTGTAAATTTATTACGGCTTATAGTATTTACATCAGCGCAGTAACACAATATGTCTCAACAAGAATAAATCATTTCGTTTAATCATGTGAAAAGTTAAATGTATGTAATTAAGCTTCCTGGTGCTCTAAGTCTCCAATGCCATATTATCTTTGAAACTTTAACTAATTTAGAGGTGTTTATTTCCGATGATTCCCACACATTTCAACTTAACTTCCAAGAATTTCATTTCTCAAATAATTTTTAGTACCTGACATTTAGACCATATAGAATTATTATAGAAATTTCATATGTGACATGGACTGCTTGAGTTTAGTATTATTCCATGACCTTATACTCTGTCGCCTAAATGGTAGTATTTTTGGCTAGTAGTTCAAAATACATAGAATAGTTTTAGTTAACTTGGATTATTTTTTTTAAAGAACCAAAGAACGAGATTCGAATCTATTATTAAAATAATTGCATGTAAGCTACAGAAATAAAGAAACATTTCAACAACCGTACTAATAAATGGACTTTTCCAATACTGAATTAATGTAATAATTTTCCTTTTTACAAAAATACTGGTCTTGATGTATCATTCAATATCCGTATAAACTCTTTTCTTTGAACTTAGTTTTTTCCCCTTCCACTTTGCATTTATCTGTTCTGCAGTTTCCAACCGATTTCGTTTTTCGTAATTTATATAACCTTTCATGGCTTGGCCTAAACCATCACCTAAATTAACATGAATCTTATTTAGTGGATCATTGAATTTAACATCAGTAAACAACTTCATAAATTCGGCAACGATGGATTTGATTTTATAGTCATTCCATAAGCCATTCACGATGGCATTGGTGTTAAATGTTCTCTCTGGTCCTGTGTTCCATTTAACTTCATCAGAATTAAACCCACAATCATACAAAACCAATGGAATATCATGTGCCATTTTGTAAGTTGGTCTTGATGGGTATTTTTCCACATCAAGTAAATCTTTAATTATCTCAGGACTCTCAAGATTTTGTGAAACTGTTAAAAGTACACCTACCATACATCTAACTTGATGCCACAAAAATGCTGTACCTTTTAAATTAAAAACATAAAAGTCTTGTTCATTCTCAATCCTGTCGATTCGTGACATCAAAATTGTTCTTTTAAAATTAGTAATTTGCTTGGATGCATCAATTTTACAAAAATTGCGGAAATCATGTTCACCTAAAAAGTACGACGCAGCTGTATTCATAGAATCAACATCCAAACCCCTACCATTGAAAATATATTTATAATGTCGAAACGTACAACTAAATCTGGCATCAAAATTACTGGGTAACCTTAAACAAACACTATGAACACGAATATCATTGGGTAAGGATTGATTTAGTGCTTTAATATAATCTATCTCTTTACTATCATTCGCTGGATCTTTCAATTCATCTTCAGTTAGTTTGGATCTGACACTCAAGGATATCACTTGATTCATTGCGCTAACACCTTTATCTGTTCTGCCACATCGACTAAATCCACAGTCATCCTGTTCTAAAGATCCAATTAACTTAATTTTATATAATGCCTCCATTATTTTCTCTTCAACAGTCGGTAATGCAGTTTCCTCCCCTTGTAATGCAAGACCCTGATAATTCCAACCCAAATATGCAAACTTAAGTGCAATTTTTCTTTTTTGATATTTTGAAAAATCAAAAGTCTTTTGTTTTCTTTGTTGCGTTATTATTGGACCTCCTTTTTTCTCATCATTACCATGTTCATTTGAGATTATTTTACCTTCAAGCTGAAAGATTCTATTTATCAATTCTTTTTTGGTCCATTCAGTGTAATTTGTAAAATTTTCTTTTTCTTTTGGTACTAATGACATATTCCGTCCTATGTATATACTGCTAATCAAAGTTCGCCTATGTTTAACCCGCTGAATAAACATAAGGTATTTAGTATCCATCGTAAACAGACAAATTATGTTCATCATAAGTTACTGAAAACTTGCATGAAAAAAAAAATGGTGCACAGAAGATTATTGAACACCCTAAAACGGAAATTTCATATTTCAATATGGAAAAATAAAAAAAAATCTAGTTTATCCATTAATTTTTTTCAAACAAAGATTAAAACGTATTACATTCTGGCAACAACAGTCGGTCTTTTACATAAAATGAGTGCAAAAACATCATCTGTCAGTTGGGATTCTCTTTCATATAAAATTGAACCATGGTTACATGAAGCTATGTTATCCCTTGGATTTACAACAATGACACCAGTTCAGGCATCTACAATTCCGTTACTATCACAACATAAAGATGTAGTTGTCGAAGCAGTTACTGGATCGGGTAAAACTCTTGCCTACGTGATACCTGTTCTTGAAAAAATTATCAAATTACTAAAAGAAGACGATTTAAAAAAAGGCTATTTTGGTGCAATGATTGTTTCACCAACTAGAGAATTGGCCGATCAAATTGATACGGTTATTCAATCAATTCTTGCATTACAACCCGAAAACCAGAAAAAAATAAAGTCACAACGTTTACTTGGATCTATTCAAAGTGTTAGAGAAGATTTAAGTTCATTTCTAATCAATAAACCACAAATTCTAATTGGCACGCCTGGTAGATTAATTGATTTTCTATCAAATAATTCAGTCAAAACAAGTAAATGTGAAATACTGATTTTTGATGAAGCGGACAAGTTACTAGATATTGGTTTCATAAATGATACACAGACGATTGTTAGATATTTACCATCACAAAGACGAACAGGACTGTTTTCCGCAACCATATCTGGTGCTGGTGCAAAAATATTCAAAACTGGTATGACAAATCCGGTGAAAGTTACCGTTAAATCAAAATCTTTAAGTTCGAATACAGCACCCGAAAGTTTGAATTTATCATATATGATTGTTGATCCTCAACGTAAATTGAAAATTTTATTAGAAATAATTAAGACCTTTAGATTTAAGAAAGTGATTGTTTATTTTCCAACCAATTTTGCAGTTACACAATTTTATTCAATTTTTTGTAGACTTATCCAAGATTCAGATGATGTTGCGGGTTCAAATGATATAGAAATACTATCATTACACGGCAAATTGGACGCCAAACCAAGACTTAAAACATTGAACAAGTTTGCCGAAGGTTATTCAACTAAAACTGTTTTGTTTACAACAGATGTGGCTGCAAGAGGTTTAGACATTCCTGATGTCGATTTAGTTATTCAGCTTGATCCGCCAACGGAACCAGATGCTTTCTTGCATAGATGCGGTAGAACTGGTAGGGCAAACAAGATTGGTAATGCAATTACAATGTTAAATGAAGGAAGAGAAGAAGAATATATTAACTTTTTAAATATCAAAGGTGTTGTTTTGAGATTACAAGATACTCCTGAAGTTACTAAAGAACATAGTGATTGGTTTGATGATGAACTTAAAAAATGGCTTCTAGAAGATAGAATACGTTATGATCATTCAGTCAGATGTTATGTTGCCTATGTGAAATATTATTCAAAACATGTTGCATCTTCCATTTTTCGTTTATCTGAATTGAACTATCTCAATGTGGCAAAACTTCATGGACTCTGTAGGTTTCCAAAGATGCCAGAAAATAAGTATGTCGAAGATTTTCCAGAAGATGGTTGGTTTGACGATTCAATAGATTTTAACACGTATGCTTATAAAGATCCTGTCAAAGAAGAAGCACGTTTAATTGAATTAAAAACAGAAAAAAGGAAAAAGGAAAGAAAAGCAAAGGCATTGTTAAAGAAAGAATTAAAGGATAAAAATTCTTCATGGAGTAGGAACGTTGAAGGTAAAGAAAATAAACAAGAAAGGCGTGAAAAGTTATTAAAAAGAAGAGAAGCTGTTGAGCAAGAAATTAAAAGACAACGAGAACAAGAAGATAGTGATGAATCAGATAATGAAGTTGATTGGAAAGATTTAGTTAAGGCTAATAAAAAGCAAAAGAAAGCTTCATTTGCAGTTCAAGAATCAAATGGATTCTTTGATGACTTATAGTATTACAAAACATTATTTATGTACAATTAGTTAGTTACTTTTATAAATAATAATAGTTACAATGTAAGAGCATATTATTATTCCATAACCTCATCTAAACTAACATTGCCGTTTATTTTCAACGCTTCCTTCCAGAATTTTGATAAATGACGAGATCCTGAATCACAAGCAATAATAACAATCTTGGAACCTGGTTTGGCTGATTTTGCTATTTGAACAGCAGCTACTGCATTAATACTACTACTTGAACCAACAAATAGACCATCATTTGAACTCAAGTATCTTGCCATTCTAACAGCTTGTTGATCAGTTACCCTAATTGAATCATCAATACAGTGTTCGCCCTGCAGGAAATTATGAGTAGTTCTATTTAATCCGATACCTTCAATAATTGTGTCAACCTGATGTCTCCGTCTAGTACCTTCCTTTTCGACACAATCATACATAACGCCATATTTAACCCGATTAAACATGCCTGACCCCTGTGGGTCTGCAAGAACAACTTTTATTTTATTATTAACAGTTTTCAAAAATCTAGAACACCCAGCAATTGTACCACCTGTACCTGAACCAGTAACAAAATAATCAATATCATGATCCATTTGATCCCAAATCTCGGGTCCAGTTGTTGCATAATGGATTCTCCAATTATTATCATTTTCAAATTGGTCAGCAAATACACCATTTGACTTAGTTGTTGTATCATTTGTCAGTTTCAAAGCACCTTTCCTAGCAGCATTTACATATTGATTGGGATCAACAATTGATGCAGGCTTCACCTTTTCAATTTCTGCACCATAACTTTCTAATAATTGCAGTTTTTCGTTGGATGTATCATCAGGTAAACAAATATGGGCAGTGTATCCTAATGCGTTACAAAGCATTGCAAACGAAATACCAGTTGATCCTGAAGTACCTTCAAAAAGAACATCACCTCTGCCAGGAAGTAACTCCCCAATTTTCTCAAAATGTCTAATAACTGATAATGCTACTCTATCTTTTGCTGAACCACCTGGATTTGCTAGTTCCAATTTTGCATAAATTTCACATCCTGTCGCATCGGACAATGAATTAACTTTAATCATTGGAGTATTCCCTATAAGATCTGCAATATTTTTCTTCTTTTTTGGTAAAGCATGACAAGATGAATTTGATGATAGTTTCACAAATTTGTAAGTTAAGAAAGAACTACTTGCAACAAGTAGTACTGCATACAAGGCTGATTTGGCGGACATTACCCTCTCTTTTATCAATTATTGATAAGAAAAGCTTATATAAGAGTAAGAAATTAGTGATTGGAAAAATGATGTCGCAATCACCGATACAACAAATATTCAATTTCTCAAAGATGCATCTGTTTTTTTGAGTGTTTGAATTATGTATATGGAATTAGAAACTGATAACTTTACACCAAATGAGTTTGAGAGAGACAGTTGGTGAAATTCTTACAGGACTAAATAAAAATGACGCTGTAGTAATATTCACTGCTTTCACGAATAAATACGTTTTACATCCACTAACCAAAACTGAATTCACAGCACATTTAATTCAATCAACATCGTCAAGGATAATTACTGCCTGTTTAATATATTTGGGTATTTTACTTGCTATCTATGAAATAGGATTACATATGGGAGTTGCACTTGAATTATGGAAAAACCCAGCTGATGATGTTTTCAAAGAAATTCCTGTTCATTGTGCACATGTCTATGTTTCAATCAATCTTTTGAAAAAAGATGGTCAAATCAAAAAAGATGATAAAAACTCTAAGTATTTACTAAAATATCCAATTGTTTATCATTTTGAGTTTAGCCCTGAAGAATACGCACATGAAGAATTTGGAACCAATTTAAAATTCATTAAGAGTAAAGTTCTTAATTGGTTTTCAACATCTGAAGTTTATCGTCATAATAAGGATGAGATTAAAGAACCAATAACTATTAATGATTTAATATTTTATAATAAAAATCGTAAAATTTTAAGAGGTGATGATGAATATCTTTGTGATCTAGATATTGGTACTGGTGATACTATTTTCTGTGTAATTCGTTATTAGATTACTTTTGCAAATTTTTCATGATCTATCTCTGTAATTGCGCTGTTTACGTTCAGGATCAAAATCTCTTGATCTATCATGTCTGCTGTTTTGTCTATCGTAAAAAGAATCCCCATCTCTATGGTCTCTAATTGGTCTTCTATTTCCATGCATTCTGTTGTTTCTATCGTCTCTATAATCCTCATAGTTGCCATTTCTGCTAGGTGAAACTTCGTATTTATGAGTACTTCGATAATCGCTTCGATCTTTGTAACTTTCTTTGTAGCTTTCTTTATAATCTGTATCTTTATCATAATTCCTATAACTTTTCTCTTCTCCGAAATATCGGTTATCCTTTTTCCTTGATGCTTTCATATACTTTTTAACTTTATTTTGTTTTTCAATCAGTTCTTGATGTTTTTGTTGTTGTAACTTAACTGCATATAAAGGATCAGATTTTGATAATTGATCCGTTCTAGTTGCTGATGTTTCATTTCTTCGATCAAAATTAGTATCCTTAGATTCCTTCTCTAAACCATTTTTCAAAAATCTATCTATTCTTGACATTTGCTTGACAGGTTTATCATTATTTATCACTTCGTTCAACCTGCGTTTTCCTAATAAAACATCATTATTGATTAAGTTATCATAATCTTGTTGATTACCATTTGATTGATACATCCAATTGGTAGATTTATTAACTTTAGACTCCGTTGAATCAACATCGTTTTTATTGGCCAGTGATAACAATTCATTCTTTTCATTAATATCTTTTAGTTTGGAATCATAATTTTGGGTTTTTTTATATTGTTCTAAAACTTCACGTTCCTTTTGCCAAACTTTTTCACGATTTTTTAAAAGTTGAGGATTCCATGATTTCTTTAAATTCAAATCCGAAGGCATTATCTTTAAGTACTATGTTGTGGTTAAATATAACCGAAATTGAAAAAACAAAAAATGACAAACAAATTAAAAATAAACTTGTTTATTATTTTTTCGTAGATTTCTCATTATTGGAATTTTTTTATATTAAAAGAAAAATTCACCAAAAAAAAAATTAATTGATAAATGATTAACTATGTATGTAAAACTACAGGTATATAAACTAATGAAATAACAATCAACCAAAAGAAAAAAAGAAGGGTTAAAAAGATGAGTATCGGGATGTTGTTGTTTTTTTTAAAGTGTATGTAAATCAGTTAAAGATTAATAAAAATTATCTTCTGATAAACTTACATATATAAACAAAATACCTTCAGAATTGAAAATCACAAAAGCATGACTAATGGTAATGACTATATAAAAATAGTATATGTTTAATGCAAAACCACCATTACATAATTAGAAACCATGGATTTTGATATTTTTCTTCTTGAGACCTAACGCATTGACCATGAATTCCATAATTTTTAAACGTTGATCACCTTGTAATTGGATAACTTCACCTAATTCATCATCCTTGACGATGTTACCGTTACAAGCAAAATCTTTCTTGATAACTTTTAAAATTTTTTTCAAATCATATTCTGCTGGTAAACCTTGAACAGTTGTTAAAGTCTTTCTACCATTTCTTTGTTGGATACGAATATGAATGTAGTTGGTAATTTCACTATCGTCGTCACCAGTGTCGGCAAATGGATCTATAGAAATAAAAAGAAATAAAATGCATGAAAGTGTGGCAAAAGGAGTTAGTATTCAAAAAAAGGTGGTTTTGTACGCTAGCAACAGTGGTAAATACTGTTCAGATAGATTAAAACATGTTAATACATACCAAAGGACTTGAGGTTTTCGATGTTACTCATATAAAGCTGTGTGTCTGTTGAAACAAAACAAAATCAAACTAAGATCTCTTTCCTGAAGTGAAAAGTCTTCAATTGACGCCCTCAGCAAATCAAAACTCAAAAAAAACAAAAAACCTCATTCCCGTCGCTAAACTGATTTCTTTAAATGGTTGTGCTGTAGCTTGTGTTGCGTGTGATAATCGGATTGCTATATTCTATTTTCTCGCAATTAATACAAGAAACGACCGTAAGCAATAGAAAAGGCAACCAACACTTATCATGTTTAGCTCGTCCAGGCACGTTTCTGACATTCAGACAAGCATCAAAAAGGCATGCACAACGGATGATATTCCATCAAAGAGAAAACATGTTAGAGCCTGCATTGTCTACACTTGGGATAATAAAAGCTCAAAGGATTTTTGGGAAAATCTCAAACTTCTTCCATTGAAAGACTCAGATGTTCAATTGTTCAAGGCATTGATTCTTATCCATAAAGTTTTACAAGAAGGACACCCATCATGTTTGGTCGGTGGATTTAAAAATATGAACTGGATATCTAACTTAGATACATTGCGTACAATTGATAGACGGTATCAAGTTTTAATTCCGGAATATGTTAATTACATTCTCAAGAAGCTGAGATTTCACCATGGTCATAGGGGGTTTAATGGTACTTTTGAATATGAAGAATACGTGTCATTAAGTACTGTCTCTGATCCAAATGAAGGCTATGATGCAATTTTAGATTTGTTGTCTTTACAGGATGCCCTTGACACTTTTGGTAGAGATATTTTTGAAGCGGTTAGTAAAAATCGTTCTGAATGTATTATTAGTGCTTTAGTTCCGATTGTGAGTGAAACTTATGGTATTTATAAATTTTTAATTTCCATGCTTAGAGCAATGCATAAAATGTCTGACTCCACGGAAGCTTTACAACCATTATTTGATAAATTTAATGATCAGCACTCTCGTCTGTATGATTTCTATGCTCAATGTTCTTCCATTCGTTATCTTACTACTTTAATAACCATTCCAAAATTGCCTTTTGATCCTCCAAGCTTAGTTGTTGAAGACACTGAAATTTCATTGCCACCTCTTAAAGAACAAAAGACAGCAGCAACAACTTTTTCAACTCCGCCAACAACTTCAAATGGTTATGAAGATCAACCGCTACCTCAAATTACGTCTCAACCAACTGGTGTAATTAATAATGAATACCTTCAACATCAGCAAGCCTACGAATTACAACAACAACAATTAGAACAACAGCATCAATTAGAGCTTCAACAACAGCAACAACAACAATTGGCGCAGCAACAATATTGGGAAGATCAACAGAGACAACAAGTTGAGGCTCAACAGTTGGCTCAACAACAATTATTATTAGATCAGGCACAAAGACAAGCACAAGGTAGAGTTGCTGAACTTGAAAGAGACATTTTAACTTTAAAAGGGCAATACGACAATGATCAGTTGATGCTTCAAAGTTATGACCAGAAAGTTCAAGCTTTAGAAACGGACCTTAATTCAACCACCCAAACTGCTCAACAGCAGTTGGCTTCAAAAGATGAACAATTGAACTATTTGCAACAACAAGTTGATTATTGGAAGGATAGATATGAATCTTTAGCAAAATTATACTCTCAGCTTAGAACTGAACATTTAAATTTATTATCAAAATCTAAAAAGCTTCAACAGAAGGCTGCATCTGCACAAGAAGCTATTGAAAAGCGTGAGAAGCTTGAGAGGGATATGAAAGCAAAGAATATTGAATTAGCAGATTTGATCAAAAGTAGAGATAGAGCAAAATTAGAACTAGAAAGATTCAAGAGTAACAATAAAAGTGATTTGCAAACTCTACAATTAGAGAAGGATGACTTAGAACAAAAATTAGCCACTTTAGATAGAGCTCAATCTGCTAATTTAACTGCAATTTTCAAGCAGCATAAAAAAGAGATTGAAGATTTACAAAATAAATTAGAAGATGTTTCATTGAATGCACCTAGTAATAATAAATTATTAGAATTACAAGAACAACTGAATGATAAAGATCTGGAAATCGAAATGATACAACAAACAATGGATGAAACTATTAAAGATTTGGTGAAACAACAAAAATCTGGTGATAACTCAACTAGTGAACAGGTTCAAAAAGTTGTTGATGAAAGTTTAAAAAGATTCTCTGATTTAATTGATGCCGTTTTAAAATCTGGTATTAAAAGAATTCAAGATGCCGTTTTTGAATTAGACTCCCCAATGCAAGCAGGTAATATTAATTCATCTCCTGAATATATTCTAACGACAATTGAAAAATGTTCTAGTTTATCAACAGATTTTGCATTAAGTTTTACTGGTTTCTTGGCTGACGGCGTTCATGGTGATGAAGCGTTGGTCGTTGATAGTGTTACAAATTTCACAACATCAATTAGTGATATTTTATTAAATACTAAAGGTTTATTAAGATTAGTTGAATCTGATGACTTCCAAGATGATTTGATTGATACTGCAAGAGATGTTGCGGAAATTTCCGAAGTTTACTTAGAATCTTTATTTCATAAAAATCTTGATAATTTGAGTATTGATGACAAAACTGATGTTGTCATTAATGGTAATATTGATATTCAAGAAATTTTGCAAACTCTATTGAAGTTAATTGAATCATTGAAGACTCCAAATTCAAAATTAAACTTGGATAAATTTACCGGTAAATTAAGTGATTTAGTGGATAAGGAGATGCAACATGCGTCAAAAGTTATTGAAGATGCGTCATTACATCTACATTCCTTATTAAACCAACCATTTGATCCTTCGATGTCTTCAATTGATATGGAAGTCAATAAATCAATTTTATCATCTGCATCTGCAATTATAACAGCAATTAAATACTT
Organism: Pichia paraexigua; assembly: GCA_030573095.1. NCBI lineage: Eukaryota > Fungi > Ascomycota > Pichiomycetes > Pichiales > Pichiaceae > Pichia > Pichia paraexigua. The sequence continues at coordinate 56,346 of JAJMCR010000028.1, read as the reverse complement.
AATACAAGCATCAATTGAATCACAGCAAGAAATTGTTTCTAATGGTAAAGGATCAAATTCCAGAACTGCGTTCTATAAAAAGAATAATAAATGGACGGAGGGTTTGATATCCGCAGCAAAATCAATTGCTTATTCAACAAATACTTTAATTAGAACAGCGGATGGAGTTCTATCAAATAAACATACTAATGAAGAATTAGTTGTTGCCTCTAGAGAAGTTGCAGCATCAACCGCACAACTTGTTGCAGCAGCAAGAGTTAAATCTGAATTTATGTCGAAGACCCAAGATAAATTAGAAGATGCATCCAAAAAAGTTAATTTTGCCTGTAAGCAACTGGTTGATCAAGTTAGTAAATTAATTGCAAACAAGATTGGTTTAGAGGAAATTGATTACAGTAAATTATCAATCCATGAAAACAAAACTGCCGAAATGGAACAACAAGTTGAAATTTTGAAACTTGAAAATGCTTTGGCTGCGTCAAGAAAGAGATTAGGTGAAATTAGAAAGTTCAGTTATAAAGACGACGATAGCGATCAAGAATAGAATCAAATTCTTATAAAAAGTCTTGTCTATGTAGATTTATTTTTGTAACGTTACGTAAAAAAAATGCGACATTAGAATAATTTCCCAATATTATAAAACAAACTTAATTCATAAAAGCAGGTTTCCCTTTGCTTCTAGCTCTTTTATTAGTAAACCAAATCCTTACTTGTGCAGGTGTCATATTACATCTATCTGCAATCAGTTTCCTTTCTGCAGCATTAGGAAAGTTTTTAATAGAAAACAAAGTTTCAAGTAATGCTTTATTATCTTTAGTCAATCTTCTCCTCCTACTACTTAAAACATGTTCGTTAGTTCCTGATGATGATAAATCAAACTGTGAATACTGATCATTTAGGTTGGGACTTAACGGGCTCTGGATATGATTTAAAAATTGTATGCTTGGGTATCCCGAATCTGTGACATTATACAGCTGTTGTCTGTCAAATTCAATGACATTGGATGCACTATCACCTAAGAAACTTGATGTCATTGCAATGGAAGCACTCTCCAAATCAAAATCAGACATTTGAAAAGAACTTGAATTGTTGATGTTTGAACTATCTAGATGTGTAGAGATTGACTCAAGCATGTTTGTGTTTGTGTTATCAAAAGACAGACTTTCATCAAAAAACCAAGATTCAAAAGTGTTCATTTCTGCATTATCCCCTTCAGAGCTGGAATTGTAATAATCTGTTTTAATGTAGTAGCAATTAGTTAAATACCGTTTATAATTATTGAATAGTTCATGAACTTCCACATGGGATAACCCATTATCTAACAAAAAATGTGCTTCTTGTTCAAAATTTTTTTGGCAATCATTCAAAAAATACAAAAGTTGAGGTGTCTTATTTTCTGGTAATTCTGATGCTGCTATGATAAGAGAATATCCTAAGTTCTCATGTATGCTATCGGTAGATTCGTGATACTCGCTAGTTAAACTGCAAATGCTTAAAAGGGGCAATATTGTTGATTCTATATTACTCTGTTTTAATAATTCTTCTTCCATATTATGATATATGCATTTAAGTATAGTTTTTTATTTGCTGTGTATGTCTAATAAATAATTTAAGATATGTGTGATTTAAGATACTTTGAAGAAAATTGATATTAGTACCTCAAATATTTAAATGAAACAGATGCTCATATACGATAAAACATGAAACTGCAAAAAATCAAAATGCAAAATGTAACATGGCTGTGTTACGCATATTTGTCTCACAATATCAATTGTTTCAGATGGCATGAAATTAAAACACGGTTCATGCAAAACACTAATTCAATATCCTTGTGTTAGAGATTATGGAATTACCAATCATCAATTCTTAATGTTTTAGCTTGAAATGTCATTTTACTCAACCTGGATCTATTCTAGCGATGTATATGTTCAAAATTTTCGATGATAATATTGCGCCGACAACAAACACAGATTCACCGAAAACAACACCAATAGCTATTGAGTTTACAGAAATAGCTAAACAAGAGGAGGGATTTAACAAAAAAAAGTTTAGAGAGATTAAGAGGTCTAAAAAACAAATTGTTTCCAGAAAACCAATGAATGCATTTATGTTTTTCCGTGCATCAGTTAAACAAATGATTTTAACTAATATCCCAAATGGATCATTTTCTGATATTTCCAAAATTTCCTCAATGTTGTGGTCTAATAGAAGTAATGATCTCGATAACTACATGAAATATATTGCCAAACAAGAAGAGCTTTGTCAAGAAGAAGAGCCCATTAAATTACAACTGCGTAGGAAACAAATAGCAAAGGAAAAGACACAGATTAAAAACAGTGAAACAAACAGCAAAACTACGAATGAAGTAATTTCCAAAAATAAGAATAAAAAAAAGCTATTCAAACACTACAAAGTTAGAAAAACAAAACCTAAGATAGATAAAACTTTTACAAAGAAGCGACTAGAAAGTGATTTAAGAATTGAAGACATTTACATAAATAAAGAGAGTTGAGACTTTTCATTCATAGATACTTTCTAACTGTTTTAATATTGGCTCAAAAACACTTTTTTCTACATTAGTAGACCATAGAGTATCCATATGTTCATAACCGTCCAAACCAATCGTTTTAATATTACAGCTTAAGTTCTCTAATGTTTTATCAATATCAATAAGCATATCTGATTTACCATATATCAATAAACATGGGGTTGATATTGTTTGAGTAGGAAAGGGTGCAACTCTATTATTTCTTTTTGATGTACCACTTAAATAAACTAAATTTGATCCTGAAGCGCCTCCCTCATCAAACATCTGAAATCTTTTATTATCAATAATTTGAAACCAATGTACGACTGACTTAACCGAAGAAGGTGAAAACATATGTGGGTATCCGATCTTTTTTTGTGGTGTTGTGATGTTACCTGATTTCCAATTGAATAAGAAAACTAATGAACGATCAACAACCGTTTCATAAAAATTTGGTCCCATAATTTTTTGCCAGAATACAACAGATGGTAGAATTGCACGTTTACCAAAAATCCTATACATCAAACCAGGCGCAGAACTCACTAAGAAGGAACAGATTGGATTATTCAAACCTTGTGGTATCATTGCAGGTGATAACCCAATAAATACATTAATCTTTTCATTTAAATCATGGTTTAATGATAATGCTGCAAGACATTGTGCTGAACCTTGGCTAAATCCAATATAACTTAAATTTTTCATTTGTGTAATTTTTAGTATATAATCAATCGTATTTGGTATATCAAACATTGCAAATTCATCCAGTGAATAATTCCAAAATTTTTCGTCAGTCGATGACAAAATTAAATGTTTCCTTGAATATTTATTACCTCTATTATTTCCAAGCCAAACATCATATCCTTTGTCAACCAATATAAATGGTAAACATTTTGATGTGCTTTCTCCTAAAAGGAATAGTTCACTATTTGTCAATAAACCATGATGCATATAAACAACAGAAGCATTATCAGGTTTTATTCCTGATTTAGGTAAAATTCTATGAATGGAAAGAAGATAGCCATCTTTTGTCTGAACGACGTGTTCGTGAACTTTATAACCGTGTGCATGAACAATATCAACAATGTCTTTGGCGTTTATGACTAGCTCTTGTAAGTTATGTTTCTTTGAAATTTCATTACCCATTTCATTTTCTGATTCTGGATCACATGTGGATGGTGAAACCTTTTCGTAATGATCACTTTTGAAAGAAGTTGAAATGTTGTCTGCTTTATTAAATATGGGATGAAAAGTTGATAAATACTGTTCTATCCTTAAAGTATGAAAAATCAGCATAGGAAGCTGTACCAGAAGAGCCACTATGTTTAGCAAAAAGTTTAAAAGAGCTCTATGTCGTGACACTGTCATCGTTTGTATGCTTTTGGATGAAAATTGGTGAAATAACAAAGAATAACGTTTGTTGATAAAGTAACGAAAAGAAAACAATCGAAAAATAAATCCTCGTTTTCTTTCAATTTTTTACGTGGAGCAGCTTTTTTTCTTCTATAATTCTTATAAATGTTTTTCGTAATATGTAGTACACAGAAATTTGGACAGCGAAAATTCTAACTGTAATGCTTTTTAAAATTAAAGTTGATGATATATTTATCAACCGGAATATCGAAGTTTTCATAGTAATTGTCCACAATATTCGAAAGTTTGGTAAATGTAGAAATAAAAAGTTGACACATAGTGTAAAGTGAATTATTGTATATTTCTTTTTCAATTTGTTCACCAATAGCAATACTATATTTATTTTCTTTGGAAGTATCGTTATTATTATAACAACGTCCCTTAAGAACGATCTTCAATTCTTCGGCAATGTTAGCAATCTCTTGTTTGAAGCTATCACCTTTGAAAGATACCATCAGGCCCTTAATATTTTCAATTGAGTATACACTGAAATTGCCGGGAGTTCCATTGTTACTAATCAAATTATCTAAATCTTCAACCAATCTAATAACATTACCGATGTTATGGCTTCTTGCAAATGATGTTACAAATAGACGTAACTCTTGATCTCTTAAATCATCAATTGACTTGCTTAGATCTTTTGGATACTCCTGTAGATTTTTAACTTCTTCAAATAACCATTTATAATTGATTAGAAATGTTAAATGTTTTTGAATTGAAACATTACTATCAATGTCATTAGTATTATTAGTAATTTCGTTGATTGGAATCTCAATTTTCAATCTTTCAATACCTTTATTTAATGCTGATTTAATTGTCTCCCAAATCATGTAATAATTACCATATATTCTTTCGTCTGCTCCAAATGTTGTAATATTAACCAAGTTCAATGAATCCACGACACATTGGATTTTATAGAAAAATATTGGATATGCTTTAACATAATTCATAACGCTGCAATGAAGTGGAGTAAGCATAATTTCCTGCGTTTGTTGATCAACTTCTTTGGTCCAAACTGAATTGACTTTTGCCTCAAGTTTAGTTAAATTACTGTAACAGTACTCATGACTGGTTGGCGCCAACGAATTTGAAAAAGTTTTTAATAAACACAAAATTGCGGGAGTTTCTAAAATATTACTTTTTGAAACCGAAATGAAAGATTTCAAAGTTAAATTAAATGTAACATCAAACAATTGTTTCATTATTTCAAAAATAACATCACTAACAGACCTATCACTTTCAATTGGTGTATCTAAAAAGTTAGGAATTGTAATGAACTCTTTGCATCTTCTTTCTATTGGGACTTTAACCAAATTTTGAAATAAGTATGAGGTTGCCGAGGATAATCCAAAAAGCCTCTTAATAAATTCCTGTTGAATTGATATAACGTTAAGAATGTGTGAACAAAATTGATTAATTGATGAGATCATGACCTCATCTTGTGATTTACTTTCCTTGCTATCTTTGTCATTTCCAAACAAAGCTCTTTTAGTTAAATCTTTCTTATTTCTTCTACTAACGTATTTTTCAGTTATCAATGTTGATGCATCAGAATTAAAGGAAAATTGTGAAACATTTATTATTGACACCTGTTGATTTAAGGCTTTCAGTAAAACATTCGCTAAGTTTGCAAAAAATGCTTTGAATGCCTTTATGAACATACTTAATATCTCATCATAATCCTTTGTTGAAACATTATGAATAAATGAAATCAGCCCATTAAGTGTTAGTAATGCCGATAATTTATCTAAAAATACAGTTTTCAAAAATTTAGAATCAAAATTTTCACAATTGATTTGTTCTAGTCTTGATGATAAGCTTAATGACATTGATTCAAATAATCTACCACATGATTCTTTAAAGTTAGTTATAAATTTATTTTTTGCTCCTTCAAAGATTTTCTTCTTTTCTTGAAGTGCATTCATTTTGGATAATTGATAATCGCCATTAGTCCCATCGCTATTATCATTGTCATTCATTTTCAATAAGGCATTATAAAGCTCGTTTAATATTGATTCAAGTTCATTATTTTGATAACCTAATGTAATCTTGGATGTTAACAACTTTTGAAGTTTTAAATCTGAAATTTCAACAGAATGAACAATTTCATTCAACTCATTAATCAACAAGTTTTCATTTGTTGCCTCGACTTGTAATCCTTGACCTTGTTCTTCAATATAATCAACGTCATCTTTAAAAGCAGACAGTTCCACGCCAAATAATGATAAAATTGGATCAATATGATTGCAATTTTGAAAAGCTACATTGACTGATTGTTTCAATGCAGATGTAACACTTGTGACTTGAGTTAAACTTTGAATCTTATCATATTGTAATTTATCCAATTCTTTTAGTAACTTTTTTTCAATAGATCTGGAATCATCAACAATTGGATCATATCCTAATTCTTCTAAAATTTCCAAAAGATCATTATTATCAGGCTCAACTTCAGAAACTCTTGAAAATGCTCTTGATCTGTTTGGATTTGGAACATCTAATTTTTGCTCAAACTTTTTCAATTCGTTAGTTGGAGTTAGCAACTGATTAATTTCCTTTTCACTTGCCATTAAGGCAGGAGACATGTCGGCTTGATCGATAGTTGTTGTTGTAATTAGTGGAGTTCGTAACACTGGTGGATCTCCATTTGCTCTACTTCTTGGTTTTGGCAAATTAAGATTTAATGGCGCAGTTTCAGTCTCACCTCCATCACTAATATAATCATCAAGATAACTCTCGATTCTTGTACTTGTACCACTCTCAAATGAACGATTACCAACTTGAAATTTAGACTCATCACCATACTCAAAACTCATTTGACTAGGTGCTTCAGATAATGCATTTGATGGTGGTCCTCTTTTAGCAATCTGTGAGATTCTGGGAGGTTTAAATTGTTCAGTTGAGGCCTTTCTTTGCTGCTCTAATCTGAATTTCTCTGATTCTTTTTGCTTCATAGTCTGTTCCTGTTGCAATCTTTGTCTCTTTAGTTCTTCTTGTTGTTGTCTTTGTCTTTCTAATTCTTCTTGTTCGACTCTTCGTCTCTCTAATTCTTCTTGTTCGACTCTCCGTCTCTCTAATTCCTCTTGCTTTCTTCTCTCTAATTCCTGTTTTCTTCTCTTTTCAATTTCTTGTTTTCTTCTTGCTTCCAATGCAGCAGCCTTTGATGCTTCTTCTTTTTCTTCTTTTCCCCTTTTTAACATATCTGATTCATTTTGTTTCTGTATCTGAAGTTTTAGTTGCTCTGATTTAACTCCATCATCTGATTTACTACCAATATTTACAGCTGCTATTGTACCAAATAAAGCAGCAGCATTTGGTGCAATTATACTGTTCATACCATTTCCATTATTAGATGTATTTTGTAATGAAGGAGAAGCCAAATTCTTTTTTAGTGTACTTACAGGATCTGGGCCTGAAGCTTTGACTGGAGAACGATGAGGGCTTGTAAAAGATTTTGATATATTTCTTGTTGGGGAAAATGTTGGATTTGGTGAAGTATTATTAGATGTTGATGCTTTGGGTGATGTTGGTTGACGAGCATTAATGGCATTATTCGTGCCATTTTTAAATGAGTCATACAGTGCTTCTAAATGAAAGTATTCAATTGAACAGTTCACCAGTATTGGAGTTTTACCATTTGTATATTTGATAAAATTCTCTAATAAAGTTGTACACCAAACTCTTCTTTCTTTGGGTGTATGAACTTCCCAATAATAAGCTTTACCCATTTTACAGATAAATCCCGTTGGTGATTGTTCATCTAATTCAAGAGATGTCAATTCATCAAAATCCCAAGATCTACCAATTTGAATGATACCAGATGAAGACTCCTTTGCCTTATGTAATCTCATTCTACCTGATGCTTTAATGGATAAGATCAAAAATCTATTTTTTTTATTTGATTGAAGACTATTTGCTGGGGGTCTTGAACTTGGAGATTTAGAATCCTCAATAATTCTAACATGTGATAAGTAAGTTTCAATTTTATAACCCTGTGAATCGATATCTAGAAATACACAACGTATTATTTGATGCATATCTACTTCGTATTGTTTTGCTAAATCAACCGAGTTCTGTGGGCGATGACCCAATTGAAATTGGTCCCTTTTTTTATCAGCACCTGGAGATCCTCTATATGACATTGTGAAGTGGTTACTGAGCAATTGTTGTTCTTAATGATTTGAGAGTAAAAAAAATCAATTGTATGTTATAAATCGGAAATCCATGAAATTGACAAACGACAAATCTGTAACTCCCACTCGCTTATACGAAAAAAAACGGACAAGATCTGGATTTCTGGCTCCATTGTGCCAGATTTGACATTTACACAAGTTTTATACGTTATGCCTGTAACTCTCTCTATATATTTATCTTATATCTAAAATTTTGATCAATATTATTACTCCCCATTCTCGACTTTTGATTCATCTATCTTCTTCAACGATAATTGTAAACGCTCATTGGCATCCGTTATTTTGTAACAACCACATTCTTCATCGATTATGTCCAATACTAATCCTGAATTCAATATTTTTTGAAAATCTTTATGTTTTATTTCCCATTTTAACTGTTCCCCACAAATATAAGTAATTGCTTGATCACAATAACCCAGAAATTCCACATCAAATTCACAATGATTGATTGGATCTTTATTAATTAAAATTTGTGGTACATCATCAGGAACTCTATTAACAATTTCGCTAACTGGTGCAACTTTTAACGATGTACCAATACAAATTAATAAATCACACTTTTTGATATCTTCTTTGATTGTCCTATGATATCGATCTGGTAAATTTTCACCGAAAAACGTTATATCAGGTTTCATAACACCAAATGATTCAATATATTGAAATTTTGATAGATAATTACCAATACCTTCATCTTCATGCTTATCATACTTCCTTAATAGTGCCTTTCTTTCGGATTCACAAAATGGACAGTATGCAATTTTTTTGGATCTTAAATTTGGATATAAAGTTTCACCCGGAATTTTATATTTGCAAGTGACACAACTAGCAGTTGCAAATGATCCATGACATTGAACCAAATTTTCAGGTATAATTCCAACATTGCCTTCTAAATTATCAATATTTTGAGTATAATTTCTCAATAACTTACCTTTATCCTGCAATAACTTGATAAACGCATGTAGTGGAGTAAAGGAATGTTCAGGTGGTAAAATCATATATGCAATTGAATAAAAAATTGAAGGATCTCTTTTAAATAATTCTAAACTAAAAACTTCTTGTGGGTCATCTAAACCTAAATTTTTCATTTTAGAGTAAAAACCTTTCGATGATCTAAAATCGGGTATACCTAAAGATGTTGAAATACCAGCGCCTGTGAGTACCAGTACATTTTGTGCCTTCTTTAAGGCACTAGTAACATCACTAATTGTATGAAAATTAGATAATCTTGTTCTTGTTCTTAAAACCTTATTAATAGCAGTTTTCAAACATACAATTGAAGTTTCCAGTAATGCCCTTTCAGATAATTGATTAAGTCTTTTAATTTTAGGTGGTGAATATCCTAATAATTTAACCAAGGTAAAAATCAAGTTTGATGTAGGATTTAATGGTAAAAATATGTCCAATAATTTACTGTGACCTTCAGTTTTCAAAAACTTACGTATCTGGAAACATAGTTTTTTCGTTATCTTAATTGAATCTAATGGCGGTAACGTAAAATTCGGATCATACAAATCAAGAATCGTTTCGTCGTTTGGAGAATTTAAAGTGTCAAATGTAAACTCGCTCATATCACTATCTATATCTGAATCATCACTAGAATCATCACTTGATTCATAATTATTATCAACAGTTTTACCATCTTTGTTTTTATTTGCGGTTGAAATATTCTTTTGTTCTTCAATACTATCATTTTCTTGGGATTCATCATTTTCACTCGAACTCCCAATAATTTCCAATGGCACTTGTTGTCCATTGATATTTACAGTAGAAGCATTTTCTTCTTCCATTTCTCTTCCTTCACTTATATTATCACTTGTGAAATCACTTTGATTGTTCCCTAGCTGTACAGATAGTCCTGCTTCTACATCTATTTCATCATTGAGACCTGAATTTTGACGTTTATTAATGTGAGAATCGGTTGTTTCTGGCTGTCTTTCTCTCTTCAAATTTGACATCATTTAATATACCGTCTTACTTATGTATGCAAATGCTATATGCAAAATGCCGATGTGAAAATCAAGCAGAACTAAGAATAGAAACAATTAAATTCAACAATACCGACTGATGTGAAGGTTTAATTCTCGTTGAGCGCAACATGAATTTTCACTATCCAATTTTTCATCTCCCAAATTTGATTTTATTGATGTTCGACATTGAGTTTTTCTTGTTATAATATTCACATACAAATCAACACACAGCATGCCTGCAAAGCACAAACCAGCAGTTCCACCATTACCTAGACTTAGAGTGAAGAACCAAGTTGCTAAACAACAATCCAACCCATGTCTTGTTATAATGTCACAAATGCTTAACTGTTGGGCATCTAACGGTGAAGGTAATGTAGCATGTAAAGGTTTAGAACAAGAATTAAAAGGTTGTATGGCTAAAGGTATTAAGGTTGCACCACCACCTAAACCTACTTTGAATTATCATGCTGCAAGACTACTTCCAAAGATTCACAAACAAGAAAAATAATTAGTTTAGTTGAAATTATGGAACTTTCTTTCAAAATTATATTATATCTCAAACACATTATAGACTCTGTATATACCAATTACATTATATAACTTTTTACCGATTATATAATATTAACAAAATTAAAAATGACAATAACTAATCATAGGGGTTTTTTCTCATTAACTTGAGATTATCATGGGATTTAATATTTCTCAAAAAATTCCCCAGCAAATTTGTTTATTATTCGTGGGAAAGTTTTCGACTCCTTTGAATTAATGAAAAAACATACAAGAGAGCAAAATTAGCATAGAATGCGTCGATTTTTTAATTACATTATTTTGAAAAATTAGATAAGATTAAATAAGATAAATAATTTGGTAGTAGCAAAACACCAAACACATCAATAATATATAATAATGAATTATAACAAGAATCTAAAACGTTGGAAATGAGAAAATAGAAATTAAGAATTAAACGTGATGTAATCATTTTAAAAGGGAATCATAAATGGTCTTGATATAATAAGTGAATGATGAAGACAACTTTGTTTGTTGTTTGTTTTAATTTTAATGAGTTTTAAATGATTTAAACATTTTGGATTAAATCTTCATCCTTTGGTTCTTTGTGACCTGCTGGCATTCTTAACCATGAACCTTCATTAATTGGTATGTAAGATGAAGCAGAAGTTTGAAGACCATCATAGAAAGCATAGAAGGCACATATAGAAGTAATGAAACAGAAAATACCAGCAACAACTCTACAACCACCGTGGTTACCTGAAATTGCAATAGTTAATAATAAAGTGAAGAAGAATTTGCAGAAAGTTAAAACAAATAATGGAATGGTTGACTTGAAGGTTGCAGTGAAAAGGAAGAAATCAAAGACAGTCCAACCAGATAATAATAAAGTCATTGCTGAACTGTAGTTGGTAGCTGATGGATACGCTGAAACAACACCAAAGATATCAGAGGAAGCAGCACCGAATGATAAAACAAAACCACCATAACATAATAATAAGGTTGAACCAAATAAGTTATCATCAACAATAGCCCAAATACCCATGATGATTTGAATTAAACCATTACCAAAGAAGAACATACCAGTTAAGATAGCTGGAGATTGAACGCCTCTTGCATGACATAAGACTAAACCTAAGACAAATAATGAAACTGCAATGAACGCTAAACCAACTGAACATGCAGATGTAAATGGTCTCCACTCATTGGATCTCTTGTACCAAGAATTTCTTAAAAGACCAGTTCTTGGTGGTAAAATGGTATAGACATATTTTTTTTCAAATACTTGTTCAGACATATTTTATATTTGTGGATTAAAGTTAAAGATTGAGTTCTTTGTTAAATACAAAAGTAAATTAAAATTAAAGAGAAGGAACATATATCTGATTCAGCTAAATCAAGCCAGGGAAATTGGGCAACATTTATACTTGAGAAAAAACAGGGCAATTAATTAAACCAGACAGAAATGGAAATCACGGATAGCCAAAAAGTGGGAAAATTGAGTGAATTTTGGAAAAAGAAGGTATTAGATTGTTTCAGGTGATGACAAAAAAGTTTAAAGTGGTTAAATCACACTCCGAAAAAGGAATGGATATTGCAACGGAACTGGCTTTACCGGTTTTTTTCTTCTAAACTATCATTAACAGCTTCTTTTTTTGTTTCCATTCTGAACGTTTATAGCTAAAACATTACTCAAATAGTATAAATGTACACATTTGCTATTGTAAAGAAGCTACTGAACCTCGAAGTAAGTTTTTAATGTAGAAACAAAAATATGAGATTTTTATTATGATTGGAACTAAACACTTGACAGCAAAATTTGAACAATGTGATTAATACTGTCTGAAAAGCGGGCGAGCGTTTTTTACCCATTTAGGAAAGTATATTGCATAGACAAAGATCGGCTCCGTCAGAAATGGTTTAATTTTACATGTATTGATTAATGTATAGCATATGGTGTGTTTGAGGTTTTTCGTATATTGGTATATTACTACTAATGTTGTCTGTTACTGTTTTTGTAGTGTTATTTACGAGGTTGTAGGTTAATAAAAAACATAAAGAACCGTTTAAAAATAAGCGACTAGACATAGACTACAATCCGGCCGCTCCGCAAAAACCGATTCCGATCTTTCCGTTTGACTGGAAACTTCTATTGACGGCTCAGTCACTTATTTTTTCATGAACATTTAGAGTGGTGGTCTATAATAGTTGAGCTATTATAGAGTATGATTGGAATAAAATGATTTTGATTATGCTAGACATGAAGCAAATCTTTTATAGTGATTTGCAATAGATTAAACTTAAACTTCTCACTATATCAGCTATAAGAGAGATATTCACTTTTTTTCACACCGGCAACAAATCTAAAAAATAACATGATGGGATACTTTGAAGAAATCGTAAGTTTCCGTGGTTTCCTTCACAAGTCTGCAGGTTTCCGGTACTCCCAATTTACTTTTTTTTAATTTTTGCCGGTTCATGTTTTTCACTGATTATTCCAAAACTAGATACGACGATCGTCGCCAAACTGAGAATTAAAAAATTGCTTTTTTATATTTTCATGCAATTTATAATTTTTAACATGAACCTTTAATTATCCAATACAAACCTTTTCCTTAACCAAAACATGTTACCTTATTATAAACAAACATCATATTTTAGAAGATGTTATTCTGAATATAAAACATTAGGTAAAACCTTTGGAGAATTTGAAAAGGATTCATTATCAAATAGTACCTCAAACAAAGATAGTGAAATTGCTAAAATTAAAGAAACTAATATGTACAAAAATTTCTTTCAAGATTTTGAAAAGTTAAGAAAAAATTCTGAAAATAATGTATCAAGAATAACGTCATTTGAAGAACAGAAATCTTTTAAACAAGTTTTCGATTATTTATCAAAAGAATCAAATAAAATCGGTGTTATAAAATCACTTGAAACTTTTGTGAACTATCAATCACCGGTTCAAAGAGTTAATGATCTCGTTAAAGAACAACAACAAGCCGATGGTAAAACTTCTTATTTTAGTAAAGTTTCAGGTCCAATAAACTTAGAGAAGCAATACAAAACAAAAGCGGAATTAAATAAAAAATATATCGATGCGTTATTACCAACACTACAATATATCAATAAAAACATAATTACAGATGATCAAATGTATAAATTCATTCACAATAGTTTAATATCTCCGTTTATAGGTACAAATTCAGCAAAATTAAAAACTATCAAATCTAAAAACTCTGAATCTTTGAAAAAGAGAAAAGTTTATTCAATTGACGAAATTAAAAACCAATCGTTATCGAATCCAGAATTTCCAATAATTGACGTTAAAACATTACCTATACTATTAAAATATTGTTTAAATTCACTTACTTTTGATTTTAATTCCATATCTACATCATTACTAACTGTTGATTTTATAAAAAACCATCCATCAATTGAACTATATGGATTTGGATTGAATATTGATGTTTATAATTCATTATTGATTCAAATTTGGTCCAAGACTGAAAATTTAAATTTGATTTCAACTATTATTGATGAATTAAAAATTAATGCAATTCAACCCGATTTATTAACTTTTAAAATCTTATCAAAGATTTACTTACACTGCATGAGAGTTAAAGATACAATTCAAAGTGAGCCTTATATCTTATGGGGAAAAAGTGCAAATATTCATAAAATCAAAGATTATCTTCAAGATTTTAGATTTTTATAATGATGTGTAAATAATTTATTTTGTCTATAGTGTATAATAGTAATATATCTGGTTTGTTTACGTGTATTATGTGTACGTAATCACTCTTATTGGATTTTTCATGCAACGCGTAATATGATAATTCTTTGACTTTTTTACACTACCAAAATTTAAAGTTTCATAAAGTGATTTGTTATAAAATAACCATTACATACAGTAAAATATAGAAAGAATTCATTCATCAGAAATGATTATTAAACAGCAGGAATTTTACCGACAGTTTGAAAAAATATGCAAAGAATCATTAACGCATTCAACTTGTAAACTTGCAATTTTTGTTTCTTGTTTTAATATTGATGCAATATGTTCCTCCAAAATGATTAGTGAATATTTGAAAAGACAATTTATAATTTTCCAGCTAATTCCAGTTGTTGGATATATTGATATGAAAGAAAAGTATTCCAAATTAGATAATGGTATAACTAATATTCTGTTCATTGGATGTGGCGCAACTGCAGATTTAGAAAGTTTTCTAGAGATTAATATAAATGATTTTTTAGATCCTGAAATGAGTCAAGATGAAGCTGAACGCTTAATTGCAACTGGTGACTTGAATGAAGTTAGATTAACTAGAAAAATTTATGTTATTGATGGTCATAGACCTTGGAATCTGGACAATTTGTATGGATCTCCAATGATTTGTTGTCTTGATGATGACTCTACAACTGAACTAGATTCAGAAAAGAGTGCATTTTATTATTTGGTTAACGTTCAAGATGAGGAAGCGGAAGAAGAGAATGATAAAAGTGATGAAGAAATAGAAGATTTAGCAACTGATGAGGATGAGGATGAGGATGATAATTTAGATCTTGAAGATTCGTTAGATAGGAAAAGACGTAGAAATGAACCAAAAGAATCTAAAAAGAAAAGACAAAGAAGGCTAATTAATGAGTATCAGGAAGTTTTAGAATCATATTATCAACAAGGTTCAACAATTTCTATTCCATCGTCACATCAAATTTATGATTTACTTTCAACAATTGGTGAAATTAATATTGACTTTTTATGGTTGGCAATTATTGGTGCAAGATCATTGAGGGATGTTTACAAAAAAGTTTATGATCTAGTTTTACCAGGTTTGAAATCTGAAATCAAAAGATTACAATTTGATGATGACAATATTTTAGCATATAAACATAATGAAAATGGGGGGAATAATAAATCACTTAGTTTCAATGTTTCTAAAAAAGCAGATAATATAAGTCTACAACCATGTCAAGAATATATGTTATTTTTGTTACATCATTGGACATTATACGATTCATTTTACTATTCAGGGTATGTCAACTCAAAATGTCATTTATATTCAAATGATGGTAGTAGATTGTTGAAAACGTTATTTGCAAGAATGGGTATACCGCTATCACAAGCAAATCAAAATTGGCATTATTTAGATTTAGAATTAAAGAGAAAACTGGACAGTTTAATTAAAAGAGAAACTTGGAAGTTTCATTTAAAAGACATTATCATTGATGGGTTTAAAAGAAATTTTGGGTTTCAAGGTTCAATTTCTTCAGGGGATTATGTTGATTCTGTTCAAGCATTACTAGAATATGGAATAACTGAAAATAAAGACATTAACAAGACGAAAAAAAGTGTTGGGAGCACTCCTGATAATGATAACATAGACCACGATGATGATGATGATGTTATTGTTGATGTTGATGAAACTAATGATGATGCCAGTAATGAATTGAAAAATAGAAATGAACAATTCTTGAAAAGTTTTTGGCGGGCTTATGATTCTTTAAATAATTATAATGAAATTGTAAAAGGGATGGAAATCGCAAAATTTCAACAACAGTTTATATTTGAGAAAGGTAGTGAAATAATTCAGAAGGGTATGATTAAAACACAGTCTAAATTTCGTACTGTTATTTTGAATGAGTCTTTTACAATGAACTCAAGCATAACGAGATCGAATTTTAATGACTCAACATTTAATAAAAGTTTATCATCATTGAAGGATGATAGGGTTATTGATATTACAACATTTGGTAACGGTTCATTGATGTTTCAGAATCCATTAATCTTATCAAAATTGGGCAATTGGATACTTAATGTTCAAGAAGAATTTGATGAAGGTTTACTACCGCTGGTTATTGGAGCTTACAATAGTGAAGCAAAGACATATTTAATTGTTGGATTGCCATCCAGGGCTTTGTATGAAGAAGGTGAAGACAATGATGATAAAAACAACGATGATAAATTAAATAAACAAAAAGTTATACTAAACGCATTCTCGGTGTTATTTGAAAAAGTTATAAATGAAATTAATATACAAGCACGTATGGACAGTTTCCAAAGTGCAATAATTGAACTTAAAAAGGAAGATTTGGGTAAATTTTTGGATGGCTTAACGAGATATTCACAATATATGTTATAGAATACTCATTAGCACTTATTATTCTTCTTCAGATATCGCAGCAGCTCAACAACGTGGTCAATATGTGCCTTAATAACTTTACAAGGCATTACTGCATCTTCTAAAGAGTCATGTTGTTTAGCTTGAATGTTCTTACTTAAATATTTGTAGGCTAATGCTTTTAATGAACTCTTTCTTCTGATATTGATTTCCGATGTACTGAGTATAATTGCTGTATCGACAACTTTTGGATAGATTAATCTTAAAACATTAAAATCATTTTCTAAACCATGGCCAATCATAATTGTATCTTCGTCGGTCAATTGTGCTAACTTTACTAATGCTTCATCAAATGTTAAAGCATCTGGTGGAATTTCTTCGACACCAGAAATTTTAGAATGCAAATCAATTATTAAATCTCCATCTGGATGAACAATTGCATCAATCAACTTTTTTTCGGTTTCAAAATCAACTAAACTTAACTTCATCATTTCAAATCCTTTATTTGTATAACACATTTCACAATCAATACCAGCTGCCTTAATCTTAGATTTTCTTGCAAGTTGAGCTTTTGAATGGTTATCAATGTTCAAACTTTTTCTCAAATCCTGAATTGTTTGAAAAGGTTTAGCTAAATGTAAATCAATCGGTTTCTTAAACTTGTAAACATGATGACTAGCAATTTCACAACCTTCTGATGTACCAACTACTTCTTTACAACAAGTATAAAATTTACCGGCATAATCTGTACCATAAATCTTCTTACCGCTTTTCAAATCGTCATAAGTCTTAGTTTCAACCTTACCCCTATGAAATTTACAAGAAACAATTTTGGAGATATCATCAATTTTAAATTTAACACCACAACGATCACAATCAGTAAAGGTTGGTAGCTTATAATCTGGTGTTGGTAATTGTGGTTCTTCTGTCACATAATGATGATCTGCCAATCTTGCAGGCAGTATACATAAAGCACGTAATTGTTCGTAAATTTTTAGCCATTTCTCTTCAGTGGGAGAAAGCGCCGGTTCTTCTTTATAAGGTCTACCATCTTCAGTACCATATTTTCTCAAAGTAGCCATAAACATTTTTATACCATGTTGATAAGTTGCTTTACTTTTACAATTCAACGAAAAATCATATTCTTTCTTCAGAGTTCTACGTACAAGCCTATTTTTTAATGGGTAAGTTTCCACTGCAGCATCAGGGTGATTCTTTAAATGCGCTTGCTTATATTGTGCATATAATAAGTTCAGATAATGTTGGCGTATATCCTGTCTTACAGGTGCAGTTTTGTTTTTTAATGGGACAGGCAATAATTTCAGTTTTTTGACAGAACCTGTAGGTTGTTCTTGCGAAGGATTGGTTAAATCAGCCATAATGAATCAAAGGCACACAACTTAAAAAGTAATTGAAAGATCTGGATGATTCCATCAACAATACTTACTAAATTTTAAAAAAATAAGGTGGGATTGAGTGAATTTCAATAAGATTAACAAAGAAACAATGATCAATAACCCGGAAACGAGATGAAAATGAAAAATACATGCTAAAAAGGAAAATGAAATGGAGTGATTCTGCAAAAGCGAAAAATTAATTTGCAAATTGTCAGGACATTTTGTTTGATACATTGTTTTTCAGTTGTGGTGAAAGAATCACAGCATTTTTGTAAAGGACGGAACGCATGATGGTAAATAGTATAAATATGTACGCTAGCTACCGTATTTGGTGAGGTTGAAGATACATATTTTTTGCCTCTTCTTTTGGTATCAATATTTAATAGCTTAATACTATTTAATTCAAACAACCAATCAAACAAACTTCTATTATGTCTGACGATCATTCTACTAACACTGCTGTACCAGAAGGTGTTGCATCAAAGGAAGATCTTGAACAACAACAACAACAACAACCTGTTTACCCATCTTTATACCAAGGAGCTCCATACAATTACGATGGTCAACTTCATCCACCGAGAACTGGTCTTTTAAGAACTAGTTATTATAAGAGAACTGGTAATTACAGACCATTCCCAACTTCTGTTGCTGCAGGTTTAGCTTGTGTTGCAACTACTTTATTTGCATTAGGTTTAATCATCTCTGGTGCAAGACATACTCCATCTGCTGCTGCTTTAACTGGTTCTTTATTCTTCTCATCTGGTTTAGTTCAAGTTATTACTGGTATTTGGGCAATTGTTGATAACAACTTATTTGGTTCCGTTTTCTTGTTATGTTATGGTGCTTTCTTTATGTCATTGGGTGCAATTTTAGCTCCATTCTTTGATATTGCTTCCGCTTATGCAGATGGTGGTTTATCTGATGCTTTAGGTATCTTCCTTGCTTCATGGTGTGTCTTTACTTTCTTCCTCTGGACTGCAACATGGAAATCAACTGTTCCATTATTTGTTTTAATGTTCTGTTTATGGATGTTCTTCTTATTATACACCATTGCTGTCTTTGGTAACCATAAGGGTTGTCAAACTGCTGCGGGTGTCTTCTGCTTCATTACTTCTGCATGTGCTTACTATGCTTTATATGATGCATTATCTGAACCATATAACTCATATGGTGCTCTTCCAGAAGCAAAGATTTTAAGAATGCCAGCTTCATGGAACGTTCCAGATGATGAAAAGAGAATTGAATTTGTTTAATTTTCTTTCATTCACTAAACAACATTTAATAATTCAACTAATTTAATTTTAATGACTATTCAATGAATATAATTATATCCTTCTCCCATATTTAATTATTTAATTTCTATAAACTTTTAATAATCTAATCTATTTAATATACTCAACTTAATTTATTTTATTCCAGCATAACTTAATTTGTTAAGCAACTACATTTTCCTAAAAGAGTAATTACGTTTCGCGGCGCATGAATCGAACATCATAGATGTTTCATTTTCATATATATAATGATTTAGTATGATTCCAAAACTGTTTTTTTATGAATCAATATAATTCTTTTTTAATCACTTCATATACCAAAACAAGCGTGATGTCTGAACTAACTGATTTACCGACGCGATGGGAAATTGAGTTAGAGTTTGTTCAATCTTTAGCAAATACACAATATTTATCTTATCTAGCACAACAAGGATATTTTAAAGATGAAAAATTTTTAAATTACCTAAATTACTTGAATTATTGGAAAGATCCAAAATTTTCCAAGTTTTTAGTGTATCCAAATTGTTTACATATTTTAACTTTATTGCAAAACGATCAATTTAAATTGGATTTATTAAATCAAAATTTTACTAATGTTCTATATAATGATATGGTTGAATCTTGGAAAGAGCCTTTGATTAAGGATGATTTAATGAAAGTGGATGATGGGAATGATCGAGACAACATCAAAAATCAAACCCAAACACAAACTATAAATGATAGCGTTAATATTCAATCCAATAGTTTGCCAAACATAAATCATTCTAATCTACAAAATTTAAGCATATCTCCATCATCTGCATCTATTAGCCCCTCTGTATAATTACTTTATAAATCTTTTATCATTCTTTGTTTTTCTTTAAAATAATACACAAATTCCTAGAACACACACTCATAAATAAGTAAACAAAAATCTAAAAAATATTTAGAAAACATTAACACTAAAAATACACTTTAATCTATAAGTTCATTAAAAAACAACCGGCATTCTAAACTTTACTAACTTTATGCTCCTTTTCAGACCTACCATTTGGCATGGTTGAATTTTCCATCTTGATTTTAACCGATGGCAAATTTGATGCTTCGGATAAATTGCTTTTATTACTAGTTTTTGGTGTTCCTGATGTAATATTAGACTTTTTATTTTTTGGCGTCTTCTTATTACTATCAGTTTCCTTTTTGGCCCTTTTTTCCTTTGTATGCTTGGATTTATCTGATTTTTTATCATGACTATCGCTATTGATTGAATTATTAGTAGCATTTGAATTTGATTTTGAGTTCATTTGTTGGTTACCTCGTTCTTGTTGTTGATGTTGTTGGTGTAACTGTTGATGGCGTAACATTTGCTGAATTTGTAGTTTTTCACGTTCTTTCTGTTCACGCAATGCCTTCTCACGTTGTTGTTGCTGCTGTTGTAATTTCTGTTGTTGTTGTAACATCTGCCTTTGTCTAATTTGATGCATGTTATCAAATGCTTTGGTTAATAACATACAACCAAATCTGACAGCTTGGGTTTGTTTACCGATTTGATTCAATTTGGATGGATCAATTGGGTTCAATTTTGGTAAATCTGAATCAAACATAAACTTAGACTTTAATCTTTTCTTAAAATCACTTCTACAATCATATGCATTTTTCCTTTTTTTTAAGTTGATATCTTCTTTAATGATATTACTATTAATATCCATATCATTATCAATATTCATTTTATTTTCATCATTATCAAATAGTGATTCATCATCTTCATCATCATCCGGTAAATTTAAATAATCATCAAATAAAGTATCATCCTTTATACGTTTTCTATCAACCCAGATTCTACCGCCTCTACCTTGTCTTTTACGAACTTTAAATAAAACTTCAGAGACATTTAATCTATTATTTTCATTGAATTGGTTATTAATTTCATTCTGGTTGAGGCCAAATTTTGTACTTTGCGCATTGTCCCCGATTAATTCATAAAAATCAGGTAAAGCACTATGTCTATCATTTCGAACAATTTGACCAGTAAATAAATTAACTTTCTTGATATCTGGATCATTATTACTATAATGTCTGTTATTATTAAATATGTGGCTGAAATTGATTTCTTTTGAATTCTCAACTTCCAGCATTGATGAAATAATTGAACTGTATGGTATATGGCTTCTTTCCTCAATTTCATTTTCACCAGTAGGTGATAAATCAAAATAAGGATTATATGGATCATCAGTAAAATTAATCCAACCTTCATCTTGTAATCTCCTTTTGATTAATTTATCTGAAACTGCCTTTTTAATACCTTCTAATTTATCTCTTAAAACAGCATTTACGGTTGTCAATTCAATATCAGGAATTTTGGATGCTGGTAATTTAACATACGGATGAATTGAAGTATTAGGTACTACTCTACTGGAGTGATTAGAAGCTGATACGACATTGTTACTATTATTACCATGAATATTAGTAACTGATCTATTATACTTCCTATGATTATTTGAGTTAGAGGAAGGTAATGAATCATTTTTATGATTATTTTTAGAATTATTTTTATTTGATTGGTTATCTTTATTTTTGGATCTATTATCTTTATCATTTTTAACTTGTGGCGGAGGAGAAGGAGGTGGAGGAACATAACCGATTGGTAACCTTTTCTTTGTAGGTTTATCAATAAATAGCTCTTCGTCGTTTAATGTAATAGCTTCATTTCTTGCAATTTTTTTTAATTGATTTCTGAGTTTGTAAATTTCAATTTTGTTATTTAAAAGCTCAAGTTTTTGGTTTTCTCTTGATGCAACAGTTAATAATAAATTTTCAGAGCGCTTTAAATCAATTTTGAGAGTTTGCAACTTTTCGATACTTTGAATATCAGTTCTCCTTGTTTTTCTTGCTTGTCTAAATTCTCGCCTTCTGAATGTTGTATAAGGATTATTATCATCTTTTTGTGAAGGATCTTCAAATCTTAAAGTTGGGAAGACCGGCTTGCCGTCTCTTTCAATTCTTCTATTTTTCCAATGATCATAAATCTGTAAACCAAACAAATCTAGCAATTTTGGCAAATCCCTTGGTGGTTTAACAAAAGTTGAATCATAACAAGTTTTAAATTTTTCAATGGGGATGGTAAGTTTTTTTGCAAAATAGATATGCAGATCTTTATCATTAAACTTGGGATCCAAAACAACTGATTTGATTTCATCATATTTCATAATTTGTTGGGGATCCATAGAAAGAAACGGCTGTCGCTCATCAACAATTTTATCAAATTCACTCGAAATTAATTCAAATTCATCTTCAGTACATTTTTCATTATCGTTAAAGTCCCCATTTAAAGTAAGTAGAAATTCATCATCTCTTTCATCCATATTATATGGACAGCCAGACGTATCTTCAACAGTTGCAGAAAACTTAATATAATCACTTGGTTCGTTAAATTTTTGATAATAAAATTTATCTGATTCATTCCAAACTTTTGAAGCATCAGGAGTTGGGATAAATACTTGTTCAACATTAGCACCTTTAAATTTAGCAGCAGAAGCATTTATGACTTGTTGCAAATGATGTTCTTCTTCTTCTCCCTTTTCAACACCTGTTTCAATATGTTGCAGTTCACGCTGCTGTTCTTCAATATCAAAATCAGGTATATCTTTTTGCTTTAAAATCTGCAAAGTTTGTTTCACAGAGATTTTCCTCTGCCTAAAACGAGCACCTGCATTTATTGCAGGAGCCATGATAATCTAGAATGATGAAATAAATTTAGGGAAATAAATGAGTAAACTTTAATGAGAAAAAATGAGATTTGTTGGGAATGTATAATAATATGAATATTGGTATTTGATCAATAAAAAAATATAATATCAGAATTAAATACTTACAGCTGATCAATTTAACGTTCAATAGACGATACTGTACTCTTAATTAATACCTAACAATTCAAATCCAAATTTCCTAATCCGGTAACTTATGCTTACGTAACACTATTTCAAAATTCAAGAAAATCTTTTTTCGCTATTACGTAAAATCAAAGAAAACAAAGTAAAGGTTTCAGTGGCAAAAAAGAATAAAAAATGCAGCAAATTAGCCTTTGAAACAACAGCTCAAGTTAAAAATATAGACAGGTGAAATGAAGACCAATAACAAACAAATGTATCGATGGGTAGCTGTTGTATTTGGCCACTAAGATTGTATTCTTGGGATATATAGCCTAAGTTGTATTTTCCTTTTTTGCTTTTTTTTGAATTTTATGAGAAATTCGTCGAGTTTTTCAGAAAATTCGCTTACAAAAGTGGAAAAATGAGAAATGCAAAACGGAACTGCTGGGTGGCAAATAAAGAAAAGTTGACGACACTTGTTTTGTGGTGTCGTTGGCTGTGTGGAAACTCTGTGACTAAGTTGGAAAGCTAGTTCTGTAGCTCTTTAACTGGCTATCTAATGAAGTTACTTTTGTCTAAATAAGTTGCTTCTCATAGACGCAACGGGGCAAACTGCACTCGCCACCTCCAGAGCCGCCTGGTTGTGGTCGGCAGTCGTTGCGACGGGAACGATCCTCGCGCATAGAGGAGAAAGGAAAAAAAATGTGTGCGGGCTGCGTAACCGTCTCAGTAAAGGCTCAGCTTTATTTTATTATCTATTATTTATTACATATTTACAAGATACTATATATACAGTTATTAGATATTTTTAATTGTATTTATTTTGAACCGAAATGCTGTACAGGTCAAGAGTTTTTGCTGGAACAACACTAGGTGATTCTACAACAGGATCAGACCCCGCTTGTGTCTTTGGAAATGCTACAACGTCTCTAATGTTGGATGATCCTAACAACATAGAACACATCCTATCAAATCCAATAGCCAACCCAGCATGTGGCGGGCATCCACTGTCTAATGCATGTATTAAGTGGCCAAATAATGACATGTAATTTTTGATTTCAAGGATCTCTTCAAAAATGTACTTTTGTAATTCAGCATCATGAACTCTTCTTGATCCACCACCAACTTCAACTCCATTGATCACTAGATCATAGTGATCACCTTTAACTTTTAGCGGATTAGTTGCAAGATATTCATAATCTTCTAACTTGGCCATTGTAAATGGGTGGTGTGTAGATTCATAGCTTTTGTAATCATATGTTGGATATCCATTATCTATATTTGCTGATTCTATTTCAATTGGACTAAATAGCGGGAAATCAACTAACCATGATGCAACAAAAATTTCATCCAAATGAACTTTTCTTGATCCCTCATCTACAATTTCTCTTTTCCATTCAGTTGGAAAATATTGAATTGCTAATTGACGAAATCTACCGAGCGGAGTTGGATTTTCATATGTTAATTCTGATCTATCACCAATTGCAACAATATCACCAACAGCTAAACCTAATCGGTTATTTAACTCGTTAGTTGTAATTGATAGTTTGACTGGCAACTTATCAGTCCATTTGGTTAATTCTTCTTCATTTCTGATTTTGAAGATATATGGTTTTCTACCCTTATATTGCAAATCATCAAATAATTGTTTTGGTAATTTCTTACCCTTGAATAATGCATCTTTCAAAACACACCCTTCAATAACTGGGAACTCTTCATTAAGTCCACTTTTTTCGAAAAATTCACTTAATGTTTTGAATGTTAACGTTGATCTTAAATCTGGTTTATCAATTCCAAATTTACTTAATGCGGTATGATAATCCAATTTAGGAAAATGTTCACCGTCATTTAGTTCAATTAGTTTACCTGATTCCCAATCAACTTTATATAATGGTAGATTTTTAACGTTTTTCCAAATTTTAGTCACTAACTTCTCAACAACATATTGGATATCGTCACTTCTACCAAATGACATTTCCATATCAATTTGTGTGAATTCAGGTTGTCTATCGGCTCTTAAATCTTCATCTCTAAAACATTTAGCAATTTGGTAATACCCCTTGAATCCAGATGCCATTAATAATTGTTTATATTGTTGTGGTGATTGTGGTAAAGCATAAAAATAACCACCTTTACGAGTTGGGACCAAAAATTCCTTTGCACCTTCAGGTGTCGATTTAAATAATAATGGGGTTTCGATTTCGGTGAAATTCAGTCCATCTAAAACTGATCTTGCAGTTTTAGCAGCCTCAGCTCTCATTTTTAACGCTTGTTGATAATATGGTAATCTTAACTGCAAATATCTATATTCTGGGGGATACTGATTTGGAGTTTCTTTTAATGAATCTAACTGTGTTGCTTTTTCATTTGAATTATTTAAAATTTGGAAATTATCAACAGTCAACTCCCACGTCTCGATATCTTTACTATCTTTTTGCTTTTTGATGGTAATTTTGCCTGTGACTGATAATGAATCTTCAGGTTTCAAAGTACGTAACAGTTTACTCCATTCTTCAGATTTAGTAACGATTTGCGTAAATTCACCATTAAAATCTCTAAACTTTGCGAAGACTAGTGATTTTGATATTTTTCTAGGTGTACCATCAATCCACCCATTAATAGTAACGGACTTATTTAACAACCTAGAGTAATTCAAATTAATATCGTTGATTGTATGTGTGAAGTGCTTAAAATTAAACTTCTCAATGGTTTTTTCTTTATTGGGCAACTCAACCCTATTTATGATTGAAGTGTGAAAATTTCTTCCACTCTGAAGAAATAATTTCTGCCCCTTTGATAGTTGGTTATACCTTAACATTGGTGATACTTAATGAAAATAAAAACCAAAAAAAATCGTGATTCATATCCGGCCGGAAAACCAAATTATCAGCATCTTCAATTTTTATTCTTGAGAAATGAAAAATTAAATATAATTTTAATGTCATATCAATATACTTTCAAAGATTCTACAAAAAAACTATATACACAAGGGATATAAACAAAGATTTATTCTCCTAATTCTCTGATAGTTCTCAAAAATATCTGCTTCATTGCGTCTCTAAACTTAGCGTCGTCGTTCTTAAATTCTTCAATAGTATCCCCATATTCTTTGAAAATATTGGTTATTTTAATTTCATAAGTTTCATTAAGTAAATTATTCTCTAAACTCTTTTCTTTAATCAACTTAGCAAGTCCAACTTCCTTAGTTAACAGAGAAACCAAGATTAGTGATTGAAGTAGCATACCTCTATTAAATTCATTGACACCATCATGAGGATCTAAATACAAATTCAATGCTTTATTATAAATATCAAAACCTTTATCGGGATCACCTAAAAATCCTTGATATAAAATTAATGCAGATAGATTATTGGCTGCGGGTAATGGAGTCTGAGGGACTAAAACTTCGGCAACATTAATCATTTTAGAATCTTCTTTATCAATACAATCATAAGTGAAAACCAACGACATTAAAGACTTAATACTATTTTGTGCCACTGTACCATCAGGTATTTTTGATTGGTAGTTTTGAAAGTATTTAATTGAGGTTTGCAAATCTTTCGAATAAAAACCAGCAGATCTGATCAAATCTAACTTGGTATTAATTTCATCATCCAATCCTAATTCTAAAATCTGTTCTCTAATTTCGTCAACGATGTCAGGTAGTGGAGCTAATTGAATTAGTTGAATGTTTAATTTTTCTTTGAGTTTTTTTAAATTATCAGATTCAATAATATTTGACAATTGAAGTTTGGAAATCGGCATTAAAGATTTCAATAATGCATTACCTGAAAGTGAAACTCCATTATTAATTGAAGCCTCATAAAAGATTAAATAATCAAGATTCTTTAAATCATAGGTTTCACTGTCATTGATGAAAACTTCAAAAATGGAAGAAGGTATAGCCATCCCAGTAATGATTTGAGTACAATCCAATTTAATTAAGTTTTTAATAAATTCAATTAATGTGGCATCATCAATTAAATCTTTCTGTCCAATGTTTTCGTAAATCTCACATATTTTAAATAGTTTGTTTATATCAATTTCATTTAAACCTTCCTTGACTTCTACAGGATCTCCATTTAGAAGCTTTTTAAAAGTTGAAACTAGAATTTCATCATGAGATTGTTCGGGTTTGAGGCTATTATACAAATCCCAAGTTGAATTGACCCTACCAGGATTATGAATAATCAATTGGTTAATTGAATCATGTGACAAACTATCTTTGTTTTCTAATAACTTTTTAAATGCAAGTGTGGAAACTGCATAATTATATTTTGTAAATCTTTCAATCAGTGAATTCAGAACTTGTTTCTTGAATTCTTCATTCACATCTGGCGTAGATTCTAACAATTTTGATAATTTCAGAGACATTGTATATAAATCGTCATATTCTTTGTCGATAATAGATTGGTCAGCTACTGTATCCAATCTTGAGGCATGATGGTTGATTATATCATGATAAGTATCTGCATTTTTCAGATCAGAATCAGAATCAGAAGTATTATTATCCAAATAATTAACAGTATCTCTGACGGAACTGTGGCTTTTAACATCTAATAAATTGTTTTTGGTAAAACAAAACCCTCTCACTTGATTCTTGGTAATAGCAGCTGCTATTTTAGTTATATATTGTCTATTCAGCATGCTTTGTGGATCAAATTAGTTGTTTTACGACAAAACTATATTAGAATAGAAAATTCTAGAAAATTCTGGAAAATTCGGATACTATCCATGCTAAAAATCAAAGAAACCCTCATTTCCGCTTTTGCAAATGTTTTTTTTTGATTTTTTTACTGCTTCGCTGAGAACTGTGTAAAAAGTGGACGACATTTCATATTCCTTCCAATTTACCTACCATGTTCTTTCTTTCATAGGTTTTATTTTATCTTTGTTCAAACATCCAGATATGTCCCAAGGTACTTTATTCGGTGATACCCAAACCAGATCCGTTCTTCCAGTCGGTTTAGTCAAGGCTTTTAATCTTGACATTACCCTTGAAAAAGCAGGTGCAGCTGCACAAAAGGCAGCTTTCCCAAACAACAAGGTTCCAGCTTTCATTGGTCCACACGGTTACAAATTACAAGAATCCATTGCTGTTATCTACTATTGTATGTTTCTACTTTTACAACTTTTTTTTTCTTTTCTACAAATCTCTAATTCTTTTAAAATGATGAAAAAAATTTATCAATTAAACAGTTATCCCTGTCTTAAATATAATGTCGAGAATTCTAATCTGAAATATATTGAATAGAGAGAATTTAAACGAATAGAACCAGTTTTTGTCATTGACAGAAATACTAACATTTTTATTACTAATTAGTGCTTTATTTTAGTAACTTCTTTACATGACCCAGAATCCCCATTATTAGGTACCGATATTGCATCAAAAGCACAAGTCTTAAAATACCTTTCATGGGCTACTGCTGAATTAATGCAACCAGTGACAGTTGTTATTCAAATCTTATTAGCAAGAATTCCATTTAACAAGAAGGCTCTTGATACTGCTAATGTTCAAGTTGACGCTTATGTTGCTCAATTAGAAAAGAGATTAGCCGAATACACTTATTTAGTTGGTGAAAGATTAACTGTTGCTGATTTATTTGTTGCTTCATGTTTTTATAGATGTTTTACTTTAACTTTTGGTAAGAAATGGAGATCTGAACATCCAGTTTTTATGAGATGGTTCAATACCGTTGTTAAATCTGAATTTTTAGCTTACTTCTTTGATAAACTTGATATTGTTGATGAACCTGTTCAACCACAATTACCAGCAAAGAAGGAAAAGAAAGAAAAGAACACAAATGCAGAAGCAGGTAAATCCGCTGCTAAGGCTGCTCCAGCTGCTCCAGCTCAATCTGAACCACAACCTGAAAAGAAGGCAAAGCATCCATTAGAAGCACTTGGAAAGGCAACTATTCCTTTAGATGAATGGAAGAGAGTTTACTCTAATAAAGAAACTAGAGAAGAAGCTTTACCATACTTCTGGAACACTTTCTACAACGATGAAGACTGGTCTTTATGGAAGGTTGAATATAAGTATAATGATGAATTAACCATGACTTTTATGTCAAACAACTTAGTTGGTGGTTTCTTCAACAGATTAAGTGCTTCAACCAAATATATGTTTGGTTGTGCTGTTGTTTACGGTGAAAACAACAACAATGGTATCATTGGTGCTTTCGTTGTCAGAGGTAAAGACGCAATTCCAGCTTTTGATGTTGCTCCAGATTGGGAATCATACTCTTATGCTCCATTAGATGCATCAAAGGAAGAAGATAAAGACTTCATCAACAACATGTGGGCTTGGGATCAACCAGTTGTTATTAATGGTGAAAAGAGAGAAATTGCTGATGGTAAGGTCTTAAAATAGACATGTATAATATAAATACTTTTTTAAATTAAATTACTTATTACTAGCTTTTTAAGTTTTATAAATTTTTATTAATGAAATGAACCAATGTACTCTATTTTGTTTTTAAGCAATCAATCCAACCTTTACCAGGATTTATGTTCAAGTATCCGCCATTTTTGAGTGATTCCATACCAACATCACTAATGCATTTAAATCTAGTTGGTCCTAATGGTGTGCCACCATACCATCTTGAAACAACAACTAAAATATTAACTAGACGTATACGATCCAACATACCTTGTAGTCTTAAACCTGATCCACCTTCGCCATTGTCGTGATAACCCTGATTAAAGTTAATTAACTTTTTTATCACAACTTCACTTTTATCTTTAAGATTTGATTCTGATGTTTTCCAAGCATACATGGTTGGATGTGATGCTTTTAGAATGTTTTTATCAATTCCATTTAACTCTTTCAATAAACTGGGTATTTCTGAATGATTTTCAATTGGTATGCAAAAAGCTTTAAATTTAGATTTTTTCAGTGTTAATAAATTTGATACCATCCATTTTCTTGACATTATTTGTTGGACTATATAGACATCATATAGCAGCTATTAATCGATGGAAAATTAAAGAGAAAAAAAAAGATGATGATTAGGATAAAATTCTGAAAAATCCATCTGAGCGAGTTAATTTCAACATGAATTTCCCCTAACAAAACTCTTTCTTATAATTTTTTAATAAAAACTTACAAATATAATCCCAAATTTAATGACTGCCGCAAAAATCAAAAATGATGTTAATAAAACACCTAAAAAATCGGTACCGAAAAAGAAAACTATGAAGCCTACAAGTAAATTAGCAAATGAAATTATGAACAGGAATAATATGACACCAGAAACATCAAATGAACTTGTGAATGATAATAATGATGAAGTACCATTAGCCGATGGAATAGATATGAGTCCAATGAAAAAAAGTGAATTTAATGACAATTCATCATATACTGATACAAGGGATAAACATAGATACAAATACAGGGTTGAAATTCAACAAATGATGTTTGTTAGTGGTGAAATTAATGAACCACCTGAACGCACAACTGATTTAATAGAAGATATAGTCAGAGATCAAGTTGTTGCGTTGATGAT
This sequence comes from Pichia paraexigua, assembly GCA_030573095.1. Lineage (NCBI taxonomy): Eukaryota > Fungi > Ascomycota > Pichiomycetes > Pichiales > Pichiaceae > Pichia > Pichia paraexigua. The sequence goes on along the minus strand of JAJMCR010000028.1, from coordinate 25,599 downwards.
GCAAGCGTTCAAAACAACACAATCAAGGGGTCAAAAGGCTCTACTTCCAGAAGATATAATTTTTCTGATTAGACATGATAAAGCAAAAGTTAACAGATTGAGAACTTATTTATCATGGAAAGACGTTCGTAAAAATGCAAAGGATCAGGAAAGTGGTGATATATCTGGAGCAGCTGGTGGTGGTGGTGATATTGTTGAGGAATCTGTCAGTGGTAACATTGCTAATGTTGATAATAAATTAATGGCATCAAAACAGAAAAAGAGTTTAAAATTACCATGGGAATTAGATTTTATGTTCTCTGAGCAACCGCTATTGGGTGGATTAAATGGTATAGTTGATGATGATAAAATTGATGAAGAAGAACGAGAAGCAGTTTTGGCACAGATTAAAAGATTGAAACAAAATGATGAACGTACTAGAGATATGACACAACACGAATATGTTCATTGGTCTGACTGTAGACAAGCAAGTTTTACGTTTAGAAAAGGTAAAAAATTTAGAGAATGGTGTGGTTTACCGCATATAACTGAAAGTAGACCAAATGATGATGTTATTGATATATTAGGATTTTTGACATTTGAAATGGTCTGTTCAATAACAGAAGAAGCGTTACGCATTAAAAGTTTAATGGATAAGTTATGTGATGATCGGGATACGCATAAATCTTTATTTATGGAACCAAGTAATGATAATAAACCAATTTCTGTTGAGCACGTTCAAGAAGCATGGAGAAAACTACAACAGGTACCTAAGAGTAAAACTGCCTTATATAATTTTCGTGGTGGTCGTATATTACGGGACGTACGCTTAATATAGTAGTTGTGTGTATACCGTAAAAAGAAAGAGTTTGCATCTTTAGTATTGCAATGATTAACAAGTGATACAAATTTTTACTACTTGTTACTACTACTAGTGATCACCATGTAATTTAAATAAATGTAAGGCGAGTAATTCATTCTTGGCAATTTATGCCAATTTCCTTTCTGCAATTGATAACGAGATATACAAAATGCCCAAAACATATATAACAGGACCGATTGATGGCGTACTGAAACATCCTGGGCCAACTACGGATCCAGAATATGAATTTGAATTTGGAAAGTCACAACTTAAAGATGCTAAAATTTTAGTTCTTGGAGCAGGTGGATTGGGTTGTGAAATTTTAAAATGTTTAGCATATAGTGGTTTCAAACAAATAAGTATTATTGATATGGACAGAATTGAATTGAGTAATTTAAACAGACAATTTTTATTTACTGAAGAAACTGTTATGCAACCAAAATCGATTGTTGCAAGTAATGCAGTTTTACTAAAAGTTAAAAATATTAGAATTGACCCATATTTTCAGAGAATTCAGGATTTTGATATTAGATTTTACAAACAATTCACTCTTGTTATTTGTGGATTAGATTCCATTGAAGCAAGAAGATGGATTAATCAAGAATTGGTAAGTATTGCAATGTATTATGGTAAGATTATCCCATTGATTGATGGTGGTACTGAAGGATTTAAAGGTTCAGTTAAATTAATTGTTCCAACAATTACTTCATGTTTTGAATGCTACATGCCATTAGTTCCAGAAAAACAATCATACCCTTTATGTACGTTAGCATCGACTCCACGATTACCAGAGCATTGTATTGAATGGGCACATCAAATACAATGGCCAAAACTTCATCAAAAAGAGAAATTTAATGCAGATATTGCAAAACATGTTGATGAAATGTATGAAATAGCATTGAAGAGAGCCGAAGAATATCAAATTGAAGGAGTAACTAGATCTAAAACTTTAGGAGTTGTTAAGAATATAATACCTGCAGTTGCATCAACTAATGCAGTTATCGCCGCAAAATGCTGTAATGAATCTTTTAAGTTTTTAACAAGTTGTACACTAAATATGAAAGATTCATTATTTTATAATGGAGAAACTGGAGTTTTAGATGAAAGTTTTGATTATCATAAACTGCCAAACTGTCCAGTTTGTGGTCAACAAATTGAGGAGATTCATCTTGAGAAAGATATAACTGTTGAAGAATTAGCTAAATTGGTTAAAGAGAAATATAAATTAGTCAATCCTGCTGTTTTACTTGGAGAGAAGGAAATATACAATTTTAAATTTAAGGATAATCCAGATGCAAATCGTAAAGTATCAGAAGTAATTAAAAATGTTGCAATCAATGTACTTGATGGAACTGTGAAAAATAAATTAATAATAAGGGTGAAAACTAACCAACGGGGTGGCTAAAAAAAGAGTAAGATTATAAACAAAATAAGGAACTAATGAAAATGAATTTATGCACTAAATAGGGAATAAAGAATAAATATGGTTGAAGGATACTTTCCTATATAAGGATTTATAAATAAATATATAATTTCAAACAATATACTTAACCGTGCTTTGAGAAGTACTTCTTTGAGTTTTCTGGTTCAGGAACAATAGTGTCAGCACCTGGGGTCCAGTTTGCAGGACAAACTTCACCGTGTTTGTCAGTGAATTGGAAAGCTTCAAGTAATCTTAAAGATTCGTCAACAGATCTACCAACTGGTAAATCGTTAATGGTGATTTGTCTTAAAGTACCCTTTGGATCAATTAAGAAAAGACCTCTTAAAGTGATACCTTCTTCTTCAATTAAGACACCGTAATCTTTTGCTAAAGATAAGTTTCTATCAGCAATTAAAGGAATATTTAATGGACCTAAACCACCTTCTGCTCTTGCAATGTTAGTCCAAGCTAAAAGAGAGTATTCAGAATCGGTGGAAGCAAATAAGATTTCACAATTCTTATCCTTGAAAGACTTTGCAGCTTCAGAGTAAGCAATAATTTCAGTTGGACAAACAAAAGTGAAAGCCATTGGGAAAAAACCTAAAAGAACCCACTTACCCTTGTATTGTTCAAGGGAGACTTCTTCAAAGGTGCCGTTAACGACAGCGGTTTTAGTGAAAGCTGGAGCTGATTTTTGGATAGTTGGTACGACCATTGTGTGGATAATTGAGTGGATAACGAAAAAAAACTGATTTTGCCACCTGAAAGAACAAGAGCAGAAGTGGCCACCACAACCCTTTTATAAAGCGATAGCAGGTGGAAGTCCCGACGCGAACAATCCACCCAATCGGTTAATTCATTTTCGATTTCGATTTGCGATTTTCGATTTCAAATCATCACTACAGTTCCAGAATCTTTATAATAAAAAAGGCTTAATATACTTAGTAGTAAACAATTATTAATCAGTGTGGCTCCTTCTGGCTAGTGCATTGTCCAGTTCTGTCGTCCCCGGCGGTAAAAGTGTCACCACACATAGTGCAACGTCTTGTACAAGTCGCAAAAGGGGATACACCATTCGTCCAAGACCCTTCCATTGTTGTAATCGTAAAGTTTCTGCTTCTTGTTCAGACTCAGCAATTGTGTGACCTCTACTATAAACAGGTCTGTTATGCAAACAAACACTAACTATTCCAGCAAGTAGTGTTTTGATGCAAAGCTGAAGAAAATTCCTACATCTTAGCAAAAATGAATGAATCTTTGAAAACCATGTAATACCTCCTTCAGTGGATATCTTTTCAATCATGCTTAACATGTCTTCATCTAATATTCCAATAAATAACATCCCACCCACTAAGTAATTGTAGTTCAAGTGTAATCTATACAATATAAATATAAATACTGCATTTCTCACACTATAACGGAATAAGCTTGATGCAATTTTGACTATTAATCCATTAGAAATCCAAGAATTATTAAATCGTTTCAAATAGCTAATAATGCCTCCAAAAATACGAGTAACGATCCATCCATCTGGCTTTTCTACTGGTTCACCCATCGAAACGCTAATGTTTTCTAGTAATGGGAATAATTCATTTTCAATTTCCTTGAGGATACGAAGCTCCTGACTATTCATCCTTAAATCACTATTATTAATATCTGAGAATAATCCAAGTAATTCAGAATATGCACTGAATACTGATTGATATTTGTTTTTAACTTTTTTGTCGTCAAGTGTATCACCAATTGGAATTTCATCTGCTTCTCTATGCCCAAACCTTATTTTTAACGTATCAATTGGTCCTAACTTCTCTAGTTCCCTCAATCCACTTTTGTTAATCATAACATAAGGTTTAAATGGTGAACCATTACTAAATGAATCAACAATTATACACTGCTGGGTGCTTAATTCGATAAATTCATCAGTTTCTGTATTTGTGATAACATATTTTTCACTTGATGTTAATAGTTGATCAACTAATGTATCTGTTCCTTCTACTGAATCATATGAATGTCCATTAAACTTATATTTGATTCCATTTGGAAATTGAATGGCATATTCATCTTCACTTATATTATACTGTTGCGATTGATCAATAAGTTCTTTACAATATGGATTTTCCTTAATCAATTGATTGACTCTGAGCAAATCATTTGGATCATTACTAAAATAATGACTTTTAACACGGAGTGATATTGGCTCATCAGGGAGCGGAAAGGGTGCCCTATCAACTTTTTCGTCTTCTTCTTCTTTGTCATCGTCTTGCTTTTCCTCCTCTTGGTAACTTAAATATCCTCTCCAAACATCACACAATTCCTGGCTCATCATTGCTGGTTCATCATCCAAATCTGTGATATCGTCGATAATAAGAAACGGATATAATTTTTGTAAATGATCACGCAAGGCTTGCATTCTGATGTTATAATGACATTTAATTGTCGTCATAAACCCACTATGAGATATTCCCTCTTTGTTGGGAACATTAGTGACAATGTATGCAATTCTGAGAACCATTTTGTCTGTTTATTGGGCAAGTGCTTGTTTCTTTGCTAACAAAAGTAATTAATGCAGGATGTTGGAAATTGAAAATCAAACTAATTTTCATTTTTCGATTTTTCGATTTTTTTTATTTTTTGCTTTTTTCATTTTCCTTTTACTGTACATTTTACATGTTTTTTCCAGTTTTTTATTTTCGATTTAAGTAACCTTTTTTGTGTTTGAAGCTTTTAAGACTCCTCTCAATAGCAACTTCCTTGGTACTCCGAGACCATATATTGAAGTCCATAGACATCCATTTTCAACTACTTGATATTTTCAACCATGTTCGTACAGTCCATCACAACTCGGGCTTTGCCAAATACCTTAGCAGCACATCAATTACCAAGCACTGCGTATAATTCGACAACCAAACGTCAATTTGGTAATTTCATTAGATCAGTTCTGTGTCTTGATCCACCTGAATCGCCAGATTACCCAACTGTTGAAAATAGATTTCATCCATGGGATTCTTCACCAAACCCAGATTTAAGAATGAGAGCTGCAACCATTCGTGCCAAGGCAAAATGCCCTGTCACACATTTGGATATAAATTACACGTGTCCACTATCAGGTATACCAACCCATCATTCAAGGGAAGCCTGGGAACAAGATACAGAGTATCATCAAACAAAGAAATACGAAATTCTAAAGAAAGTTAATATTTATGAACATGATTTAAGATCTGGTCGTCCATTTCCTGAATTTGATTTCCCAACAAACCAAAAGAGAGATAACTTAGTTAATCTAGCAAATTGGGATACTTATTTTTATACTCGTGGTTTTCATTCTATGGATACAGAATTTCAATTAGCTGTTGTTACAAAGATGTTAAGTTTCCCGGCGTCAATTGCCTCAATTGTCCATCAATTTTCTCCATATTTTTTGAAACCTAAAGGACCAGTTAGTTTAGAAGGTCTTAAATCTCTTGCTGCTTTAAGATATTCCTTATATCCACAACATAGATTATCTGGTTATAGAGATCGTCCAATGAGATTATTTCTTTTGAATGCAAATTCTGAATCTCTGTTACCTCCTCATATTTGGAAAGAATTAACTTACCTGTTTCCAGGTGTTTCATTTGAATTACATTTTGTTGGTCCTCAATCGTATTATGATAGAGAAAGGAAACAATATTTAGTAAGTGATCGTCCAATTATTAAAAGACTTGATGATACTTTATGTTTTATTTATCATACTCAGGATTTCAATGTTCTTCATGATGCTGGTGACTTATTCCCTTATGATCCATATTTAGATATGTTTGTTGCTTACCACCCTCAATTTACTGAACCAAATTCCGAAGAAATGTGGAGTAAAACAATTAAAGGTTTATTAGAAAGTAAATGTCCTGTATTTATTACTGGTTTTCATGAACAAAATCTAAATACTAATTTTGACTACGTTATGAATAATTTTAAGGATGACTTAGATCTTATTTTTGATAAGACAGAAAACGTTTATGGCTCGACAAAATGGGAACTCAATGATTTAAATCCCCAAGAAGTTTTCCAATATAATCAACGTGTTTTCGGAATTAGAGGTAAAAGATATCACGCTGTCCACCAAAATTAAAGTTCGACTTTTTTTCATTAGGCACTATTTTTATATTCATTTAGCCTAATTGTTTATATTAATTTTTGTACATAGTTATCAATACAATAAATTTTAAAAGTTATAAAAGAGTTTTTCAGTAAGTTTCCAAAAAAAAGTTTACCATCCTAAAAGTAAGCATTTATTCTAATGTAAATGTTAGGCAAAGGAAGAATGCAGTTGTGGAAGTGAACTAACAAACACAATGCAGTATCGGAAAATATTGAAAAACAAACTAGAAGATAACTGTAGAATCAGTTATCTTCTACTTACATGATTTTAGTGGTAATGATTATTCTATCTTATTTTGAGTTAATTATAGAGAATATGCAGTAAAGGAAAAAGCGTAAAAATTGTCAATTATATATCAAGATTAATTCAAAACAGTGCTCTTGAGTTCCAAGAAAACTTTTAAAAACCTTTTTTTACCAAATCACAATATACTCTTTATGATCTAAGGAATATTGTTCTCATCAAAACAATCATTCATCGGCGTTAACATCGTAAACGTTGTAATAAACCAATTTTATATGAATTGTACTTTGGCATAAAAATTAAATTTATTTCCTACAAGCTCCTTTGCAAACCTACTATAGTTATGCGTGATTGTAGTTATGAAAACTAGCTATTTTTAATAAGAGAACGATTGTAATATACTTAGCATATATGATTACGTAAGGTAATATAAATATATATATACAGAATATAACTTGATAGTATTCATTAATATACGTTTACAGAACAATTTCAGAATTACAAGAGTTGAAACTTTTAAATAAAACATTTATTACTATTTTCCAGTATATCCAAAAGAGCAACCCCTTTCATCAAACATCTTTTAGTACATTCGTCGAGAATAAAAACACTGTTTAAGGATGATCTGAAGTATTTACAGTTATAGAGCTTTTTATTGACAATTAGATCATTGATATTACTAAAGTACTAAGATGTCAGCTTCAAGTAAGACCGCGACAATAATACAGCGATATATGTCTGTATATAATTCTTATTAAATAAAATCATTATATTCTATTTTTAGTGAATTCGTTGTGGAAAAAAAATATTATTCTTGTTTAACTTATTTTTTATAGCGGTATATAACCCTTTATAACTGATTGAATTATAGTTATTAATGAAACAGAATACATCAGATAACGCAAACAATGTTGAAGTGTATTCACTCTGAGTACAGCATCCATAATTATTTAATAAGTAGTTAAGTAAAGTAAACACTATAAAATAATATATAAGTAGTAATCAATATAAAGAGGGAGAAATACCTCTTTATATATAAGAATAACGAGTGCAATAACAATAGAAATAAAATACCTTACATGGTACCGCATTGTAATTTAAACAACAAGTTCTAATTTTAACAAATAAATCTAAAGATAAACTTATCAGTTGTATTTTTTTTTACTGTTTTAACAAAAACACATGTAAAACGAGTTTAAAATGTTAAGTTTTAAAATAAATCAAACAGTTGCTCATGTGACTTTCTAAAGTGAATAACGCAAATACTTATTTTATTAATGCTTTTGGTCTTGTAGTGTAGTGGTTATCACTTTGGATTCTGATTCCAACAACCCCAGTTCGAATCCGGGCTCGACCTCTTTTTGTGATAAATTGGAGGTAGCATAATGTTTGTTTTTTATTTTTATTTCCTTAAGGATGTATTTAATTTACGATTCCTAAACAACTTTGCTTACTTATTGTTTAGGTTTTCATTATATTGTAACTACTACTTTATCAAATTTTAAACAAAACCTAAAATACAGAACAAAAAGCAAAAAAAGTAAAAATAAAAATAAAAAAATAAATTTGAATTTCCTTTTTCTCGATTATTTTTTTTAATGACTAACAATTGTTCATTGGAATATTTCATTCTTGCTCTCTTTATACCATTCTTTTAAACTTCTGTTTACTTAAACAATCATGTCCCAACAATACAGATCAACTCGTTCGGAATTACTGGATAAAGTGTCTTTTGAAGACGCCGTTATTACTGGTCTTGCAAAAGATGGTGGTTTATTCGTCCCATCTGAAATTCCACAATTACCAACAGATTTTCTGAAATCTTGGGAAAATTTATCATTTCAAGAATTAGCTTTCAATATCATGAGATTATACATACAAGATTCCGAAATTCCAAGTGTTGAATTAAAATCTTTGATTGAAAAATCATATTCCACTTTCAGATCAAATGATGTCACTCCATTAGTTAAAATTGATGCGAAAAATAACTTACATCTTTTAGAATTATTCCACGGTCCAACTTATGCATTTAAAGATGTTGCATTACAATTTGTTGGTAATTTATTTGAATATTTCTTACAAAGAAAGAATGCTTCGAAGCAAGAAGGTGAACAAAGAGATACCATTACCGTTGTTGGTGCAACATCAGGTGATACAGGTTCAGCTGCAATTTATGGTTTAAGAAATAAGAAAGATGTTAGTGTTTTTATTATGTATCCTACTGGTAGAGTTTCTCCAATTCAAGAAGATCAAATGACAACTGTTACCGATAAAAATATTCATACTTTTTCAGTTAAAGGTACCTTTGATGATTGCCAATCATTAGTCAAACAAGTTTTTGCTGATGAAGAATTCAATAACACTTATCACATTGGTGCAGTTAATTCAATTAATTGGGCAAGAATTTTAGCTCAAATCACATATTATTTTTACTCATACTTTCAATTAAAAAAGCAGATTGGTAAAGATGACTTTCATGTCAAATTCGTTGTTCCATCCGGTAATTTTGGTGATATACTTGCAGGTTTTTTTGCAAAAGAAATGGGTTTACCAATTGATAAATTAGTTGTTGCAACTAATGAAAATAACATTTTACATAGATTTATCAATTCCGGTAAGTACGATAAAGCACCAGTTAAAGTTACCCATTCTCCAGCAATGGATATTTGTGTTTCATCAAACTTTGAAAGATTCCTTTGGTATATGGTTAAGAAGACAGAAGCTAATGACAATCCAGAAACAGCTGGTGGAATCATGAACAAGTTTATGAATGCTTTATCCTCTGAAAAAGGTGAATTTTCAGTGTCTGCTGAAGTCATTGAAGAAACTAAGAAGTATTTAGATTCTGCAACTGTTACCAACGAAGAAACTGTCTCAACAATTAAGGCAGTGTATGATAATACATCTAATAAATATATTCTAGATCCGCATTCAGCAGTTGGTATTAACACTTGTTTGAAAGCTATCGACGCAGGTAATGATAAAGAGAACACATACTATATTTCATTATCAACTGCACATCCAGCCAAATTCTCAGAAGTTGTTAATTTAGCGTTAAGTGAATTTGAAGGCTACTCATTTGAAAAGGATGTTTTACCAGAGGAACTGAAAAAACTGTCTGCTATGCCTAAGAAGATCAAGCTCATTGAACACGCTGATCTCAAAACTGTTGAAGCTGCAATTGTCGAAGAACTTACTAAGGAAAAGCAATGATTCAATATTGTATAGTTGTAGAATACAAAAAACTTTTTATAGTAAAACCACTTCTTTTTATAATGGAAACTGAAATTCTTAAGAACCAAACATCAAAATCAAATAAAAATAAAAAATAAAAAATACAAAATACAAAATACTCGAGATTCGCGTCTCAAATCGAAAATTAAAAATTCACCTTGGAAACTTCACAGTTCTTTCATTTATAATTGTTGCATGGAATGAATAATTGTGTTGATTTTTGTCGTTTGAAACTATAACATCCAACATCAGAAAATGCAACGTGTAAAGAAAACAAATTCAAACAAATCTGTTGTTTCTACTGGCGGTATTAGTAAACCAGTCACTAATACTCAGCACCAACAACAACAACAGCAACAACAACAGCAACAACAACAATCTCAAGTTCAGTCAAATCCACCAATTCAACTTAAACCAACGGATCAATCCATACCCCCATCTTTGAGAGAACAATTCCCTGAAAAAGTTGCGCTATACGAACAATTACAAAGTCGTGAAAGATTACTTGACATGATGATAAATAGAAAACTATTAGATTTACAAGACCATCAACAACGTATTACAACAGATGAATTATCAAATGATGCGAATGATGAAACTTTAAGAATTTTTATTTATAATACAAGTGAAAATCAACCATGGCAGAATCTTGGAAACCCGTCTCAAGACTTACCGATGTGGACTTTAAGGATTGAAGGACGATTATTGCATGATAAAACACCATTAGATGCTCCAAATAGACATAAAATGTCATGGTTTTTATCAGGATTATCAATTGATTTAAAGCCAGCAGATGGTAACAGTGATGAAGAGTTAATAATTAAAGGTGTTCAAGCTCCAGGTTCAAGTGGAAGTTCGGAAAGGTTAATTGAATGGCATGATGATGTTGATTTACCAGAATCTGAAAGAGTTTCAAAAGAATTTGATGGTATGGATATTAAAAGAGGTGGTTCAAGTATTCCAAATGGTGAAGGTGATGAAAGAGAAATTGTTGCAAATATTGTAATTCAACCAAAATCTTACCCAATTAAACTCATGATTACTGATAAGAATTTAATGGAATTAGTTAGTACCAATGAAATAACTCAGAATGAATGCATTAAAAGAATCTTTTGGTATGCAAAAGTTAATCAGTTGTTTGAGGTCCAAAATTTAGATTCGAATACTAACACTAAAGAAGCAACAGATTCTGGTAAAAGTAAAGGTAAAAAAGTTATTTCAATTAAATCTGATGAGTTATTAATGAAAATTTTCAATTCTCAGCATTTAACAATGCCTCAGATTATGGAAGCTGTTGGTAATAAATTATTAAAACCCGTTGAACCAATAAGAATTGTATATAAAATTAATACTTTAAAAAATACTACATTAGGTGATGTTGTAATTGATATTAAAGTTAATAAATCAATATTGGAAGAAAAGAAAAGATCTTTATCAGAATTAGATGATATCAATAAATTAATAACAGAAGATGTTCTAAATAAACAAAGTATTGCAGATTTAATGAAATTAGATGAAAATCTGAGATTGAATATGCAAATTTTAAACTATTCGAAAACAAAGTATGATTTCTATAGAAAATTTAGTGAAAATCCATCCGAATTTTTGAAACAAGTTATTCAGAAGAATGACGAGTATTTAAAGATTTTAAGTAGTGATTCAATGTCTTTTGGAAGGGATGGCCTAGTCAGTGAAGAATTAGTTAGAAAATCAGACTTCTATACTGATGACTTTTTGAAACAACATATTAATTTATTATTAAATTCAGGGAGAATATAATAAAGAAATACACAAGTTTTTCACTTCACCTCTTCCTTTTATTCCTTTGTACCATTTTTAAGTAATTAGTTTGTAATTTGATGACAAAAACTTTATAACTCCCGTTCTAAGTCTTGTAATTTTTCAAATAATGCAGTACCCCAGCGTTGGTTAAATTCATTACTTATATGCATAGCTAGAGACTCAAATGTTGGATATTTTGAACCTCTATTTGTATCCACATACCATCCATCGGGGCTAACATAGACTAGATCTTCAACGGTCTCAATCCATTTCACCTTCAATCCTAAGGGTGTCTTTGTGTTTGGAAATAGTTGAATTTTTAATATCAGTGGTTTCAGATATTCATAATGTGTGTAATTATAATAAATTGCGTCATATTCCTCTGTTTCGAATCCCATCGTCTCTAATCTTTATGTACTATCTAAAAAACAGGTTAATGAAATCAAGATGCATTCTTTTTAAACATGATTTAATCATTTTGTAATCAATAAAATTTTCAAGGCGGTGTAAAAGTTTTCTTTTTTTTTTTCTGTTTTTTTTTTTAATTAAAAATATTTTTCATTGAAATAAAAGACATAATGACTTGATTTTGAGATCTTTTTATTCAATACACAAACCAAGCATGGCTAAGAAAGGCGGTCCATCCAAAAATACTCGTGCTGCACGTCGTGGACAAGCAGATCCATTTACAAGTTCAGAAACTCAAGAACTTTCCTCAATCCCAAGATTAGAAAATACCGATACAGTTTCATCATTAATACGTGCGTCAATAGGTAAAAATCAACAACTGCTTAATGATAAATTAAGTAGAACTACAAAGAAAGATTTTAAATTAAAACCAGGGGATCATGTTATTACTACACAATTAAATAAGAAAAAACAACATATGGTTTCAAAAACGATTAGGACAAAACAACACAGATTCAATAATATTGATGGAAGGTTTGGTAAAAAAATAGAAAATGCTCTAAATAAGAAGACACGAATTGCTAATTTGAGAAAAACAGGTTGGGATAAAATTAATGAAATCGCAAAACATTCCCTTAGTGATGAGATTGTAACAAGAATGAATAGTGAAAAGAAAACAAATGAAGATACTGAAGCTGAATTATACGATGAAATGAAAGATGATGATGAAATTTTAGAGGAACTCAAGGTACAACCCAAGAATCCTTTCGATCTTTTAACAAACGAAGAGTAAACTAAAAAAGTTGTAAACTAAACTAAATTATATAATTTAACTAAAAAAAGCAAAAAATCAAAGACAAATTATATAATCCTAAAAAAAAAAACACAAAAACCGAAAAAAATGAAGTAACCAAAGTAAGATCTCAATTTGAAGTATTAAGTAACTTTTCAAAAGAGTCATTAATTAAATTTAATGCATACACTGAAAATTGACAAACAAGTAAATCATTATCCTTTGTAGAAACATAATCAAGTAACAGTTGTAGTTTTTTACCATAATCCTTTACTAATTCCAACCCATTCTCATTACGAATCATATCTGTAACTACGGTAACAGCAGCTCTTCTCAGTTCTGGATCTGATTCAAACGTAATAATTCCGTGGACTAAATCTGCAATTTCTGGAACGTATGGTATAATACCATACCCGGAGTTGTAACATAGCAAACCAAGAATTGATAAAGATGACATTTTCATTCTAGTATCCTTATTATCCTTAGAAACTTCTTGTAATTTTGATTCAGTCCTAGAGATACCAATGCACATATAAACAATTTCTCTGACTTGATAATCTGTTAAAACTTTACCATTTTCCGTAACAAATCTTGTTAAAACTTCACCAACTCGTAATTTTTCATCAATTGATTTAGTAGATTGTGAATAAAACTCAACTGTTTGAGGTAAAAATGATCTGTCAAATGATAATACAGAAACTAAATTTCTGATAGCACTTAAATAAACATAAGGTTCTGGATCCTTTAATTGAGACAATAATAAATTTATTGTATATTTAGTGCCAACTAGTTTCTTTTCGTTAACATTCGCAGGCTTGGTGATTGTATAAGAGGTCAATTTATCCAACGCATAAACCTTGATCGATGGACTATTATCATTTAATTGTTTTAATGCGGTTTCAACGTCAAAGTTTTCTGCCTTTTCTGCAACTTCACTGAATTTAGTGTGTTTCATAATTTTATCGGTAATATATTTAATTGACTGAGGAATATATCCTGAATTTTCCTTCAATAATTCTTGTAAATTTACAAAAGCATCACGTGAAATTTGCGGTAGAGTTAATGTAGAAATAAATTCCAAGACTGGGACTAAAATACTTATCATTTCAGTTGTCGCAGTACTCTCATCTTCATCATCAGAATCCTCATCTTCGACAACATGCAAACTTGATGCTGATTTGACCTTTTCAAAATAATCCTCTAAATATGTCTTCGCAAAAAAGATTAGTGTTATTGGGGAGTTTTCAAAACTTGATTTAAAAATATCTAACATCGAATGCAATAATTTTAACTCAGTCACTTTTCTAATTGACATTTCAATATCTGAAATTGATTTGAACTTTCGGGTTGAAAGATATAGAACAATTTTAACAGTCTTCGCCAAATAACCTACATGATCCAACTTTTTAACTAACATAATAAAAGTTTCAATATTAAAGTCAATGTCATCAAAAACTTGCAATAATTTTTTCTCCTTTGTAAAATTTGTTTCATCTGTATTATATTTGATATAAGCTAAACTGTTTTCACCTTGATCAAAAACCCATAATTTTTTGTTATCCAGGAAATTATAAAGAATTGAATCAATAAATGTTGATAGGTCTCCAATAACAAATATATTTTTAATTAAATTTAAAACAATACCATAATCTTTACCCAATTTTCTTTGATAATTAGAATAATACCAAAGAGTGACGATAATTGGTTCAAATAAATCATTGATCATATCATAATCAGTAGAAGTAGCAAACCGTGCCATCGAAACACATACGTTGAAAGAATTATTCAAATCAACTTCATTTGTTAAAATAATTTGATCACTAGTTTCATCAACTTTAGGGTCCAGTTTAGTCCAAATCTTTTTAAAGAAGAAGTCAACAATAACTGCTTTATTTTTTGAATAGATCTGAGCAATAATTTGATGTAAGACTGTATTCATCACAGGTCTATCAACAAAAACCAACAGGTTGTATATTTGATCAAATATGTTGTTAAAGTAATCAATTACACCAAGTTGAACTGGTTTTGAATTAATTAAAGCTTGAACGATATAACGAATTTTTGAAGTATCAATGTCTTGATTCTCTCTTAAGCCCAAAGTCAAGTCAATCAGTGATTCAACACCATTGGGTTTCATTAATTGTTTAGTTAAAAGCGAAAAGACAAAAGCTGAATATTTTGGATCTCCTCTAGAATTTTTGTATAATAATGAATAAAAAGAAATTAAATGATATGTCGAGCTTTGTGCTTCTAACCTATCAATATATGAAGAAAAGTGAGATGAATCCATGGTTAATACAATGGCAATTGTCAAAGCATCAGTGAACCCAGTACCAATCAAAATCAGATCCTTTAAATCACTATTTGATTCAAAAATTTCAGTAAATTTATGTAAAATGTTTCTCAAGATTGGCTTACCTTCATTAAAATCAATCTTTTCAAGTACTTTAGGCGTTTTGAAGTTCCTATGATTTCTCTGCTCTAAAGGTATGAGTAATCTGGAAGGTACAATTGAATATAAACCATGGATAACAATTAAATTTGTTAATTCACCAACTATACGCATATCGTACAAAGGAATTGAAATCAAATCCGAGTTCTCTTTCTTTGTTGATAACTTATTAATTTGAACCAAATATGATAAGAGTTGGTCAAGTACAAATTCTCTTTTCAGAAGCAGATCGGTTATTTGTGAATAACCATTAAGTTTGATATATAAATAAGAAATAACATCCCTTTTATTGTTGCAATCATCTATTTTATGAGATATTTCACCAAACAGTTTACCGAGAGTACTAGCTCGTGTCCGCGGTATCTTTTCACCTTTTTGAAACTTGGAAAGTTTCTCTTTCAGTTCATGAAAGGTCCTTGGATTTGTAGTAGCCATCATGAGTCAAAAAGCTAATTACTAGGTTGCTCATGAATTCTACGAAGAAAAAATTCCCAAGTGGCAAATTAATTCTAAAGTTTTTGGTTTTTTCTTTGCACATCCCTGATTATTTAATTTCGCATTTTCTTATTTTTCCAATTTTTTTTTCCAAAACATTTTTCTTGCTTCTTTTCTTTGAGGAGACAGTTAATCAAGCAATCAATTATAGTATCAATAAAAACGAACAATCATGGTTAAACTTACTACTCTTACACAAGAAGAAATAGACAATGTAATCTATGATTCCAGATTTGGTGACTTAGAATCCTTAACTGAAATCTTTACCAATGAAGTAGAATCATCGGTAGTTAAAACAATTAAAGATGAGTATTCATTGTCAACTCCATTTCATATGGCATCAGCAAATGGCCATTTAGATGTTTTAAAATTTTTATTAAGCTTGATACCAGAAGAAGAAGAAAAGAAAACTATTTTAAATTTACAAAATGACAGTGGGAATACTGCATTACATTGGGCTGCCTTAAATGGACATTTAGAAGTTGTTCAATTATTATGTGAAAGTGGATCAGATCCATTTATAAGGAACAAGTACAATCATGATGCTTTCTTTGAAGCTAGTAACAATGACCAAGAAAAAGTAGATGATTATTTACTTGAAAAATATGGTAATATTGTTGAACAAGAAGTTGATGATCAAGAAGAAGATGAAGAAGATCATAAACCACGAGGAGGAACTCTTGGTGTCCAATTCAGTGAAGGTACCGAAATTGGCAAAGTTACTGAAGAAGATAAAAGGGCGGTTGAAGCCCTTACTAAGGAAACTGGCTCTCTCTCTGTGTAATTAAACTATTTAAAATTTTTAGTATTCAATTCATGATATAGATACAACAAGCAAACGTGTCGCAGTTTTTCTCTCGTCGAAAATTTTTCATTTTTTTCATTTTTCACTAGAGAAAAATTAAAGAAATGAATGATTTTGAGTTTTTTTAGAGGAGAAGGGTTTAAGTGATATTTCACACCAAAACACACACACAATGTCTGCAGAAGAACTCGGATTTGATCCAACATTGAAAAAGAAGAAGAAAAGTAAGGATGCTGTGTCTACAAGTCCGGATGCTGAAAAGCCGGCAGCAGAAGATGATCTTTTTGCTGGTTTAAAGAAAAAGAAGAAGAAGAGTAAGGATAAGAAAGATGAAGGTGCAGAATCTACCTCTGCAGGTACAGCAGATGATTTATCTGAATCTTTTGAAGGTTTGAAGTTAAAAAAGAAGAAGAAGAGTAAGAAATCAACAAGTACTGAAATTGATGAATTCGAAAAACAATTGCAAGAAGCTGGTGTTGATGAATCTTTAACAAGTGAATCTTCAACAAAGGCAAATTTAATTCCATATTCTGATCTGTTAGATAGATTTTATGGTATTTTAAATGAAAAGAATCCAGAATTAGCAGGTGGCCAACAACAAAGATTAAAGATTCCACCACCTGAAGTTTTAAGAGATGGTAATAAAAAGACAGTTTTTGCAAATGTTCAGCAAATAGCTCAAGTGTTACAAAGAAATCCATCTCATTTAATTCAATATTTATTTGCAGAATTAGGTACTTCTGGTTCGATTGATGGTGAACAAAGATTGGTTATTAAAGGTAGATTTCAAGCAAAGAACATTGAAGGTGTTTTAAGAAGATATATCCAAGAATATGTTATTTGTAGGACTTGTAAGTCTATGAATACCGAATTAAAGAGAGAAGCTGCCAATAGATTACATTTCATTGTTTGTAAAGCTTGTGGTTCTACTAAATCTGTTACTTCAATTAGAACAGGTTTTACTGCAAATGTTGGTGCTATGAAAAAGAAGAAATAAGTGTAACATGTTTTTTTTGTTTTACCCCTTTTAAATTCTGTATATTTTGTTCAAATAAAATCATTCTATATGCTTATATAAATATTATCAAATTATATAAAAGCTAATAAGATCGTCCAAGAGAGAGTTCAGCAAGTGACACAAATGTCTCAATTGATTTAGTTTCGTAATAAAATGAAACAAATTGATAAACTTGATTAAATAATAAAACTGATTGATAACCTAAATATTCGACAACCATTTCAATTTCAACTGGCGTTGGATTGAATTTTTTCAAAAGTTTATAAGTGAAACGAACAAGTGGTTTACATTTAGCAATTAACCCATGTCCAATAATTGGACCAAATATTACCATTGCAACTGATTTAAGTGGTAATGAAAATCCATCCTTTTCATCAACCTCAGTAGAGTAGTAAAAAGGAGTTTTTCCATTTTCAGAATCAGTAATATAACCGTCATCATCATAATTACTATCCGATTGATCGATTTCAATATAATCTGTCGGTTTAAAAGAAAAATTATACAGCAAACGATGAGTAATAACAAATTTATCCTTGAATGACCATTTATTGAATGAAATTTCTCTTAAATTTGGTCTATCCTTCATTATCTGCAGACAATCCAATGGTCTATTTTCTAACATCAATTTAGTGTAGTTGAATCCAAATGTTATAGTGAAAACAAAATCACTTATCATTCTAATCAATAATATTGAGTTTGCAAACAGTAGCGGAAATGACTTCGTACTAGCAAATAAGTTTACTATAACGGAAACATATGTCCCAAGTGAAAAATAGCTACACCGTTCACTTCCAAGTAACATTAAATTATTTGAAATGGCCAGTACAGTAAATGGATTAGAGCTTCTCATCAATTCCCAATACTCCGGGATTCCTCTAGCTAATAACAACCATGGTATTATGCTGACATATTTTAATGCTTTTTTCATAAAAGAAGTAAACATACTAGGAAAGTAAAGACGTTCAAATGCTAATCTTGCTTCACCAATACGTAATTTTAGACGAGCAATCTTTGTATCTAGAAGATTAAAGTAAACAGGCCCTAATATTCTCTCAACTATTTGTATTTCATTTGTCTTTGCCGAAAATTTCATAATTCTTCTACAATGTAAACATTCGTCAGTAACATAAACTTCAGGCTTTTTGCTTTCTGCGCCTTGAGATAAATATAAGAATGTTATTTTATTTAATCTTAAGTGTGTATAAGTTGTTGGAGCATTACATATTCCACCTCTGGCAAGTAATCTCCTATAATCGCCATCAACAGCTAGAACTTCATTCATTTGACTCAAAGGAGAGTACACTCTTCTTTTCTGATCCAAATAAAGAGTGAATCTGTCATAAAAATCCATCTTCTCATATGTATATGCTAAGCACATATATTCTATTCTTTGAGCAAGTAAACTGGCCGATATTATATTCAGTATACACTTATTGTGTGTTTGTAATGCACATTGCAAACATGGATAAATCAATGGATTCTCAGCGGTTTCTTCTTCAAAACATACCATACAATGAGTCATTTTAGGGGGCTTTTGATAAATAAGGAGAAGTTTGGGATAAGGTTAAATCCATTTGACAGAAAAAATGTCACTGATAAAGAAAATTTCGCATTTAATTGTTTTTTTATGCTTGTGTTAAGCCGAAATTAAGTATATATATATCTTCTTTTTTCTACCTTCTGTTTTTTAATTGATATATCCAATTCAGTGCAATTTATTCGAATCAAATGATGCTTCAACACACTCTAAATATATCAGATTCAAAGCAAAACAAATTATTGAAATGTATATTTTGTACATTTCCACCTTCAGATCCACAAAATCCATTTGTTAAAACATGCTCAAAAGGATGTACAAGTCATTTGAAATGTTTTAAAAACTTTCTTAAACGAGAAGATGTTAATCGAAAGTCACCTTCCACAATCCAGACATTTAGGGAACTTTGCTTATCGTTATTTGATAGTGAAATTTTTGAACAAAATTTTCTTTTAAAAAATATTCTAGCTAATCCATGTTTTGGACGTATATATATCTATCGTTATGATGGAAATCCATTTAGTTCAACATTCATTAATCATAAGTGGCCAGATATATCATTTTTGAATAGAATACTTATGATTAATTCCACTCCACTAAGCTTGGGTATCTATAAATGTATTGGATGTTCTACTTTAATGTATTACTTTGGGCAAAAACCAAAACTATCATTTTTGAAAGAATGGTATATTAAATTATCAAATGTAACATTAGTCAGCTGGACATTACTTGCTGGATTAGGAATATTATACTCAATTAATTTAACCATGTCATCAGCTTTAATTTTAACATTAGGGTGGAGTAATGTTTTTTTTCCATTGCAACGCACTGTATTTGATATTATAAGAACCCAATTTGTTTCACATTTGGTCTACTGTTTGATATCGCCTAATGTTGGTCTTTTACAATTATCAACCGCCCTGCTTTATTCCTGGTTTGGTTTAGGTGTACCATTATTTGGTGCTAGAACAGAAGTACAAGGGTTTCTCAGTTTGAAGGTTCTAGGCAGCGTAATTGACAGGTTACTTCTAAACAGGTACTACCTTATGTCCTTTAGGGAAACAATACCTAGCTTGTTTGGACAGAAACTAGGACTTCAAGATGCACTGGAGATACAAGATTATAGAAATAAAAATAATCATCAAAATTATTATTCTAACCTATCTCTATGGGGTAAGTTTAAATATTTTTTGAAAGAGACATGGACTTCATTTTCAATTGATTTTTCAAATTTATATAAAAAAACAAGCTTGGATTTTTTTATTGAATCTTTTGGTGCAGTAATTCTATTTGTTACAAGTTTATGCATTAGACCAATAATTACATTGTCTATTAATAAAATTTATCACACAGAAAATACCCAAACTGGATTGTCAACATTAGTATGTTTTGGTATTGTGCAGCTAATTTACTATGGTATTTCAAATTATGATGCAATCATGTTATCAGAATGTTATAAAAATTTAAAACCCAATACAAATCAAGTTAGCAATTTTGAAACAAGTTGGCTTCCAGTTTATTTTAATTACATTTTTGGTCTGACATTCAACGATAATAGTGTCGAGTGAACCCTTTAACTATTTCTTTCTTGAGTGTAAAATTTTGCCATTTGGTAAAGTTATTTTACCATTTTTGTTAGTTGTGAACTCAACAGTTTCAATATCATCATCTTTATCATGATTTTCAATATCATTGTTTTTTTCTGCATCCTTAAAATTATTATTATTAATGTGTCTTGTAAGTGTTCTATTCCAAAGACTAATAAAAAATTTAGATATGAAAAAATCACTAATTTTAACATCAGAATCATCCTCTTTAAATATAACCAACTTCTCAATAATATCATTGTTATCAACATCAGTTTTTTTTATATCGTTCTGTCTTCGTTCCTTTCTATTCATTGGTTTATTATTAAAGCCATATAAACTAAAATGTCCTGAATCTATAATTTTCTTAACGATTTCATTGATTTCCTTTTCATTATTAACATCTATCTCTTCATTATACAATAAAACCGAAGTGTCTGGTTTAACAATAAACAATTTGTCACAGTAAGTAACTAATCTATCATCAGCGCAATAACCCGAATTAAATTCAGAAATTTCACAATCACTTGGTAATTCAAAAATCTTGTTATTTGATTCATCATTCTTGGTCATATTATCAGCCTTCCATTTGACATCTCTTAGTATGTTTGCAATTCTCTTATTCTTTTGAGATTTATTTAACTTTAAAATCAAAAATTGTCCAAAAGATAAAACTAATAAAACAATACCCATAGATACTAACAAATTCGGTTTTGATCTATTTGGGAAAACATACCTAGACTTCGAAATATCCCAAATTGGAAATCCCTTTTTAAGAAAGTAATCATAATTTTTACGACTTTCAACATCTCTTAAAATTCCAATTATTAGTGACAAAGTTTCAAATTTTCTTTCAGCTTGTTTACGTTCTTTAATCGATTTATTTAAAAATTTATCAGGATGCCATTTTCTGCTTAATTTTTTATACGCTTTTTCCAATTCAATATCGTTAACATTTTGAGGAATTGCCAAAACTGAATAAAACGTACGAATTTTTGTGCCACTTGATTTTGGTTGAATTTTATAATGTAAATCAACTAATTCTAACTGCTTCTGAGTAAAATAAGCAAATGCAAATGTAAATAGGATTAAAATGGAGATTAGTTTTGATAGTATCATGGTTGTTTGTTTGAAGAATAATCAAGAAAGAACACGTTTGTAAACATGATAATGACCCAACTTTACATCGCGTTGAGTGAAAATTTCCATGTTTTTTTAGTAACAATTTATTACTTTTCGAAGGAAAGATATTTAGAATTAGATGAATAGAGTAAACATTAAATAGTGATTATACAATAAAAAAAACTACATAGAACCTCTAACCTTTTGTCTATTAAGTTGTTTTCTTTGCTTTCTTTCTTGTTGTTTCTTGGCAAATTTCTGTTGTTCTTCAGGAGTCATTGAAGCTTTCAATTTTTTTTGATCTTCAATTTTTTTCATATTTAATTCATCCCTCTTTAGTTCATCCAATTGCTTTTTTAACTTATTGTATTCAATTTCTCTTGTCTTCTTAACCTTTCTTGTTAATTCAGGTCTAAAAGATGCACGATTGGAGACTAAATCTGCATAATCATTAACAATAAAACTAACTAAATTATTAATTGATTCAATACTCTTAGCATCATTTGATAATTGAAATTGAATTAAAATCTTTTTTGAAGGTTTTAATTCTGCAATTTTAGTTGGCTTTTCAATTGGTTGATCAGTAATTGATAAGTATTTAAGTGTTGCAATATTCGCCTTTAATAAATCATTCAATTTTTTGTTGAATAAAATATCATTCATTTCTGGAACTTCATTCATAAAGACAAATTGATTTGGTAACTTGGTGGATTCGGAAGTTTTAGTTAATGAAAGGTAATAGTTTTGGTTTCTGAATTTGTCCATCTTATCCTTTGTAACAATTGCCCAAATAAAATTATCAAAATTTTCACTTGTTTCTTCATCAAAATCAATTTCAATATTTAGAAGATCATCAACCTTAGGAATAGATTCCATAAAAAAGGAAACGATATTTTCCATAATCCACATAAAAACATTTTGTCTTGGTTGTAATTCAATCTTAGCAAGAAAAGATTGAATTTTGGTTCTACCTGATGCGTATAATGTATAATGTTGACCATCATCTTGAGCAATTAATTGATTTTCAGCAACACCAACTTGATAGAAATTTTCCCTTAAAGTTGGAATGAATGAATTAAAGGTATTGTTAGCAATTTTATCATTATAAGTTGCACCGATTTTATAAATGATATAATAAATTGCAATTATACCAATTGCAAAAAACTCAATTTTCCATTCATAGTAAGATAATCTTTCTAGAATAGTCATATCAAGAATCTCAGAGGCAGTAAAGTCATTCAAAGTGGTCATTTTGAAGTGAGACTAGGAATAGATTACGAAGAAATAACGAAAAGTCAATGTTTGGTTGATAAGGAAATGTCGACGAATGAAATTTGAAACTGGACGAAATTGGAAAATAAAAATTGCGAGAAATTACAGGTTAAGAAGTTAAGAATTTACAATAGTAGAAAATAGTAGTAGTAATACATCAACAATAATGATATGAACAGTTTTGATAAATTATACTTTATAAATATATACAAGACAACACACGCTTATTTAGTACCACTAGCGTTGATTTCACCAACATCCAATCTTGAATTTCTGATATAATAATGTCTATTTCTTGGTTTATAGTTAGCAGGTCTTCTAACAAGATCTAATCTAATGATATTTGGATGATACACAGGTATGTTCATTTCCACACCTAAACCGGTGATTTTGTTTCTTAGAAGTATGGTTGAATTTAATCCTGCTCTTTTGATCATTATGACTTGTCCAATAACAGGTTTTTGATTTTTGTAAACAATTGTAACTATATCATCAGATCTAATTCTATCTGGATTTTGTAATGATAATGCTAGTCTCTTAGCACCAGATTTATCGAATTTTTCATATTGTGTTTGTTTAATGTGTTCCATTAATGGTTTACCTTGTCTGAGAGTCGGAAGTGGTTCGTAGACAATCATTTTTTGCACAGCGGCAACACTAGAAGTGGAAAATTTTCTGATGGAAGCAAACATGGTATGGTTGAATGTTTAAGAAATGTTTAGAGAACGTAAGAAATAAAGAAAGAAAAGAAGATGTTCAACACTCAAAACATGTTGATTTTGGGAAAAATGAAAAAATGAAAAAATGTGGTGAAAAATGGAAAAAATGAGAAAATAATTAAAATAACTACTGTAATTAGTAACTAAAGGAAGAACTATATTGAATTTATATATACTCAAATATAATTAAAGATTTCAAGAATGAAGTACTTCATTAAATAAATTGTAGTGAATACATTGAACTATAAACTGTATCGCTATACTTACAAACTCTCCTTTATTCAACAACATTATCATCTATAATTTCTTCCCAATCTCCCACAACTTCATCCTTAACCACCCAAACATGAACTATATTGTCATCAGAACAACTTGTCAAACACCATTCTACTTCTTTGTTGAATGAAAAATCATTAACTCCACCGGTATGACCACCATGCATCATTAATAATTCAGGAACACCATCATCTAATTCGTCAGGTAATTGCTCATCACCAATTTTAGTTAAATCCCATAGGATAACACGTCTATCTAATGATGAGCTACCAATAATGTTTTCATGAAATGGATCCCATTCTATATTAGTAATTGATTTTTTATGTCCCACCAATGTATGTAAAGAGTGCTGCATATTAGATAAACTGTAAAGATATACATTAGAATCATCACCTCCAAAAACAATCAAATCTTCATTATATGGAGAAAAGGTAAATGTATTGAAAGATGTTGATTTATTGGCAATATCTTGATTAATTAGCACAATACCCTTATTTAAATCACGTAATATAAATTTATTATCTTCTCCAATACTACCGAAAATGCCATCATTCTTATAAGAGAATCGAACATCATTAACATAATTTGAATGATCATTGTATATTGCTATTGGTTTATCAGACTTCGAATAATCCCAAAATGCAACTGTTTTATCTTCTGCACTAGATAATAATTGAAATTGATTATTTGGATTCCAACATAATCCAAATCCATTTTCTTTATGATGAACTAATTCAATCTCCTTAAGAATATTCATCTTTGAATCTAATTCATAAACAAATATTTGTCCACTTGCATTAAATGTTGCTAAGATATGATTATTTATTGGATTTATTCTAATTTTATTAATTTCTGAACTTTGTTTAAACTTTTTACTTATTTTTAACCTTGAATTAACAGTTTCTAATTCTTCAGGTGTCATTTCAATTCCTTGAGTGATTGATTTAGGTATTTGTAAAGATGCAATTTTTAAATATTCATCACTTTCACTGCCTGATGAATATGTAGAAATGAGTAAATTTCTTGTAGTTGCAAACTTTGTATCTTTCATTTTATTTTCAAACGTATTTGATTTTACAAATTGAATAGATAATGATGGCCAAGTTAATGCAGTTTCACTGATAAAAGAATACATATATCTACAATTCTTCCTCCATAATTTATATTCTTCTAAAATTGTTTGTTCATCGTCAGGATCAACCTCATCATCATTACCACCACCAACAAGATCTTGTATATTCTCATTAGTCTGCTGTTCTTCCAATATTTCCATTAATTTTTCGGTAGACACACCAGCAGATGCATCAGTACCTGCAATTTTAATCAATGCATTCTGAATCTGTTTCTCCATTGTTGGTTTTGTAAAGTTTCTCTTAAATAAAAAAAAAACTGGTCCTTTTTGTCGCAACCTAGGAAATCTATAGAATCCCAGGTTGTGTAACGTAGAGTGAGCGA
>JAJMCR010000027.1:0-118984 GCA_030573095.1 Pichia paraexigua | reverse complement strand
GTTGTTGTTGTTGTTGTTGTTGTTGTTGTTGTTGTTGTTGTTGTTGTTGTTGTTGCAATAACTGATGTTGTAAAATTGAATTACCCATACCGAGTTCAGGACTTGGTATGATTGTTGGAATTCCTCTTTTTGCATTTAATGCCATCTTTGCCATATTTAAAATCAGTTTCTGAGATTGGACAATTGATTCAACATCATTTGGTTTCGAATTTCTAATAATAGTTGAAGATTCAATATCTTGTAATTTAATATTCAAATCATTACACAAAACTTCAATTTCAAACTTCAATGTTAATTTTAAATCAGCAACTTCATATAACTCCTTCAAAATTTGTAAAATACCTAATAACCACAGATTTGGATATTGAAAAACAGTTGAATTCTTGGTTTGATCTAAAATTTTACAAACTAATGGAGTAATATACTCTAATTTTCTTAAATGATAACCCTCAATCAATAAATATTTAAATGCAATATCTTTATGTAAAATTGGATGATCATTGGATAAGGATATTCTACCTAACCATGAACCTAAATTTTTTAAATGAGTTTTTTCACTAGTTGATAAATCTGAATCATGAGTTTTATTTAACAAAGTAACAATTTGTCTTATCGTAACAATTGCAACATAAGTATAAAAATCATGAGATTTTATTTTTTCCACAACTTCAGAATAAGTACCTTGGTTATTCAATTCCAATTTTGCTCTTTGATTAACTAAATATTTTGCAAACCATTTGAAATGGTTTGGCTTTAATAACAATTTTAATTCTTCAATTTTTGAACTAAAATTAGTTTCACTAATATTATTAATCATGAATAAAATTCTGTCCGAAATTTCGGTAGCTGGAATTTCTTGAGTCACAATATTATATGAAATTTCAGGAATAGTAATAGAAACATATTTCGAACTTATTTCAGGATCATCTTCTAGAATATTATTCTTTAAGGATTTTTCGTTATTTCGTGAATCTTCTAAGTCAGGAGGTGGCAAAATTTTACCGGATGCAATATTCTGACAAGTTTCATATAGTTCAGGCTGACTTTTTAAGGATGGTATTTCACATAAGACTGAGCAAAATTTGGGAAATTCAGGTAATCTTTTCATAAATGAATATAACGCTTGAACTGCAAACTTAAACATTTTACTTTGAATTGGTCCTCTCGCAGATTCTAAAATATATCTTAAAGCAATTGAAAGTGCAGGACCTTCTAACAACTTGAAAACAATTGTATTACCAAATAAAACAGAGGTTGTAGCTAATGCTTCAACAGGATATTCAGGGAAAAATCTGTATTCATCTAATAAAGAATGAATCATACACGCAAAGACATCTTGATCATGTGGATTGTCAGAATTTTTCAGTCTTTGTAACATATGAACAACATCTTTGATTTCAATTTCTCTTTTATACATTTTCTGATAATACAGTTTCATTTCCTTTTCAACATCAATAGAAAATGTGTTTGTGTAACTATTCATTAAAATTGCAGAATCATGTCCTTGACCAAAATTTATTAACCTTGGATATGCTTGTAGACATAAAGTTTGTAAATTTCTTGACCTTTCAAATAGTTCTTTTGGTAATTGCTCTGATGATAAAGTAGTCATCAAAAAGTAAACTGTTTCAAGACCTAAAGATTTCAATGGTTTTTTACCTTGTTGAGAATTCTCATACTCAATTTTTGCTTGTTTTTCTAAATAATCTAATATTGTAGTTAAAACTAAATTACGATTGACTTCTAATTCATTAAGAATATAATCTTTTAAATGCTTCCAACCATATTGTGAAAAAATAACACCAATTGTAAAACCTTCAGAAAATTCCTTACAACTTTGTAAAATTGATTTAACAACCGTATCTTCTTTGAATGAAGCAGTTAAACTTGCAACCTGATGAATTGCTTCTTGAGTTTTTCTAAGCTCCAAGTATTTTAATAATAGCTTACCTAATTCAGCAGCATTATATTCTTCAAATAATGCAAAAATTGCGCTTAGATATGGCGAATTCATGTCTAAAAGATTAATAAAAAAGTTTTGCATAATATTAACAATAATTTCACTTTCATCGGCTTTTGGATTTTCATGTAAAAGATGTAAGCAAGCTAAAATCATATATTCAGGAGCAGTTCTTAAATCTTTATTGAAAATCGTTGAAACAATACTATCATTCATTCTTGAGCTTGTTAATATAGCAACTGTTTTGACCTCAAGCATAACAATATATTTAAAGTATAATAATAAATGTCTAACATTTGTTTCAGTTTGTAAAATTGGCGTCAAGTTAAATGTAAAAATGTCAGCTGCACCAGCATTCGGATCCAAATCATTTAATAATAATAAAATATGTCTTAATAGTTGAATATGTGATGATAGACAAACTTTACTTAAAAATAAGTCAGCTAGTTTATCAGTTTGAATTGATGATAAAAATTGTGAAAATGCAATAATTTCAATAGGATAAGGAGCTGAATTGAAATTTTGAATAATTTTATTAAAAACTTCAGTCCAGTTAACTTTATCTTTTACTTTATTTATAACCTGCAACATTCTTGCACCTCTTGCAGTTGCTTCAGGTAAACTAGAAGCTGTTAATAAATTGTTTGAGTTTTTTTCTTGTTCTTTGGTATTATTATTTGATTGTTGTTGAGATCCTGGTTTAAGGGTTTCTAATAATAAAATCAAAACAGATTCAGATAAGTCTTCTTCTGGCTGAAGCGATAATAAATCGGATAGTAACTTATCAGGGTTTGATTTTGTATTACAAAATTCTAATATCAATTGTTTAAAATTCATTGTTTTTAATGTATTCAAAAATTGGTTAATAACTGTATTAACGTCTTCGTATTTAGTTTGAAAAGGTAGGTGTGAATTAGATGCTTTAGCGTTTTTAAAGCTCGTTGAAATATGTGATAGAACTATAAATTTGTGTGGAACTGAGAATATTTCTGAACTTAAAAATAATCTAAGAAAAAATGATAAGTTTTGTCTAATTTCAATACCTGAGTTTTCTAATAAATCTAACCACTGAACAACACCAGATGAATATTTAACGTAAGTTGTTGGTAGATCTTTTAATAAGGGTTTGTATTTTTCTTTTAAACTATTATTAATAATAAAATGTTCAATTGATAAAGAAATTAATAATGATTGAAATTCAGTTATTTCAAAAAATTCTAAAAATTTGTCAATTGAAAATAATAAGAATTGAGATTCTGGTAATAATAAAGCTTGTGATAAATAATTGACTTTATTGATTTCAATTAATGTTAAATAATTAATTTCGTGACGTAAAACTTTTAAACTATAAGAATCCGACGAGTTAAAAGTTTCGTTTTCTATAATTTCAGTTGATGCTTGATTAATTAACCTTCTAATAAATAGTGGGAAGATTTCTTGGTGGCTATCTAAAATATTATGAATTTGACGTATAATTTGTAAACAATTATTTTGATTTAATTTAGTAATTAAAATAGATAATTGTGATAAACTTGCTCTTGAAAGATCTTTTGATAGTGGACTTGTAGTTGAATATGTGTTGTTGATTGATGATTCAGGCGAATCCGCCTTTTTGATTTTATTTACCTGTACAAAAGTCAAAACGAGATTGTAAAAGTGATTAAAATTTAGTTGTAAATATTATTATCCGAACAATAAAAAATATAGGGGGATAATTTAAACTAAAATAACGTGTAATGAATCAAAAATGAACGAGTATTTGTGATAAATAAAGACAAAATAAGTCTAAACTAAAACAAAATCCTTAAAAAATATCTTCAACGAAGTTGCCATCAGGCTCAGCTTCCTGGATCAAATTGGACGAGAATAAAGGGTTACGCGGCCCTGGACCATGACATTGGTAATTGTCGCGTGTGGATCATGTATATGAAATACTGAAATATGCTAAATTGGCGTCTACTGTTCTATCTTATCTGGTGATAAAGTTATACTTTGTCACTTTTACAACAGGTGAAACAAACAAGAAAATAATAAAATAATGATTTTATCATTGGTTAGACTAAAAATGAATCTTGTTTCTATTTTATCTCTTGCATTGTTGGTGGTCTCTACCATTGCGATTAGTGAGGTTCCTGAATTTTCAATAAAGAATTTAGTAACAATTGACTCAATTGATGATATAAAATCTAATTGGATGATATTAGAAGATTCACTGTTTGACGAAGGTAGAATTATTTTAACTCCTAAATCGAAGCACATTTCAATTGATGAACAAGGTGAGCAATTTGGTTCAGTGTGGTCAAATTCCAAACCATCCGCTAATTTAAATTCTTTTACAACTGAATTAACATTACGTTCATTAGGAAATTTTGGAATTACAGGAGCCGGATTTTCCCTATTTTTAGTTGATTTCTCTTCAATTAAATTAAATGACTATGATAATTTTGGCGGTCCAAAAAGTTTTAATGGTTTACAAATTACTTTAAGTATGGACAGGCAATTAGGTCCCGTTATTAAAGTATATTTGAATGATGGTAGGGAATTGAATATGAATACCGATTACTTAGGTGCTTATAAATATGAATATCAAAGTTCAAATGTTCCAATTACACTTAAATTATCATACTCTAATAAGTTTTTCAAAATTACATGTGATAACAAACTATTGTTTCAAACAGATCAAATTAACTTGAGTCAACTTTTATCAAAAGATTTAAGATTAGGATTGACAGGTAAATCTAAAAAAAACTATGAACATCATGAACAGTTTGAAATTTTAAAATTATCAAGTTATGATTCAGTTACCAATGATATGAATGAAGAAAATGATGAAACCTTAGTCGCAAGACATCAAGAGGCACTAGCTAGAGAAAAACCAAATGTAGAAAATTTCTTAAAACAACAAGAAAAACTGAGATCCCAATTAAACACAGAAAATAGTAATAAAAACGACAATTATAAAAATGAAGCTATTAGATTACAAGAAGATTTCAATGAAGTTAAAGAAACATTATCATCATTAATCAAACTTACCCAAGTTAATGATCAAACAGTATTACAGCAACAAATATTTGGATTATCTAAATCAATAGATAGATTAGGAGCCAATTTTCAAAATCTTCATCAACAATTCATAACTTTAAATGCACAATATGGAGAATTATCAGAAATGTTTAGAAGACAATTTAGTCTATTAGATAATTATGACTCAACTTTAAGAGCATTTGATAAGGTATTACAGAATCAATTAAAAACATCAGACAATTTAGATAGTAAATTATCGACAATTTCAACATATTATTCAAATTCAATTAATAACAATAAGGATAAAAGTACAAGTAATGATGATTCTTATAGTAAGATAAAGTCCTTATTATGTATGATTTTCTTTCCACTTTTAGCATTACTTATATTAGTCGTTTTATGGGTTCACAGATTAAGAAACGATATTAAACATGCAAAAGTTCTATAAAACATCTAACTACTTATATATAAAGAAGACCAATTTTTCTTTAACAAAACTAATTTAATGATTGTAAGATATTAAAGTTTTTTAAATTTCTTGGGAGGTTTTACTATTGACCAAGCTAAAAATGGTCATATTTCGACCGGTTAGAATAAAGATATTACCTGACATCAAAGCACTAACATCAATGGCTATTATCCAATTCAGAACAATATACCCTTCATTTTCCAGTACTGCAAATCTATAGTTACGTACATTAATAAAACTGAATTAAATGACATTATACATTAGTAACCAAATCTAAATTTCCTGTTGTAAGCTATAAAAACGATGGCTTTCTTGATCGAATATTACTAAATCCAAAATAATTAGGATTTGGAGTTCTTTTGAATTTAATGATTTTGGATTTAACAACCTTACCGTTGTCTTTAAATTTATTGATATTACTAATTCCCGCCATTCCTTTATTATTTAATTTATTTTCATACTTTATTAATATTGGATCATTTATATTGTATTCACGTTCTATTATAAATTGATTCTTCTCAATATACTCTTGATTTTGTTTAAACCTTATGGAATATGGCGTGAATTCTTTAGGTTTATCATCATTCTTTTTCAAATCGATTTCAAAATCTTTTAGATTTAGTTCTGCTTCGTAATCAGGCAACTGATTTAGTTTTTCAATTATTAAATCTTCTTTATTTAATAACTCCAAACCATAAACCTCAATGGCTGCATTTGAACGATTATTATCAATTAAATCCAAAGGCAATTGTCTATGCATTGTTTTATATTCTAATTTTTTCTTCTCTTTAATTTCATTGATTGAAATTAATTGTTGTGTTAAAGCATACTTTTCAGATTTTAAAATATTGAATTTTGCAGTCCTCAAATTTGTTAATTTTTTGTAATCAAAATAATTAAGTGAATTATCGTCAATATCTAGCTTATTATTATTAATTCTAGAATTTAAATATAATAACCATTGATAATTTCTGATGACTCTTTTATTATTAATAAATTGATTTAGTATAACATCACCATGCAAATATTCGATATCATCAATAGATTCATTTAAAGAATCAGTGAACCAAGAAGTATAAGAATTTGAATTTGATTTAAAACTTATTTTCTTATTTATGTTTAGTAATTTAATTTTATTTTCAATTGCATGTAATTTAAAGTATGGCAATCCATTCATTAAAGACTTTGGATAATCACCGTCTGATTTATCATATTCATTTATATTTTCATTTAATATTGGTAATCTAATCATTCTTGCATTTAACCCATTTGAATTAGATGTTGTTACATTACCTGGTAAAGTTGATATACTATTGCCTTTTAAAGGTCCTAAACCACTAGGTATATCATTCATATCTATATTTTCCAAATCTAATAATGTATCATTATCATCATTGTTACCATTTGAACCACCAATGCTACCAACGGTACCCTTATTACTTGTGCCAACGACAGCAATATTAGTTTCTTTAGCAATATTATTATTAATAATACTAGTTGAATTATCCTCTTCATGTTTGAAACCCCATTGATAACTTGGAATTTTGGATAAATTATTAACTGGTATACCACCATTTTTGATTATGCAATGTCCGATAATAATAGAGCTAGTGTTATTAATACTATCCTGATTGTTATTATTATTATTATTATTGTTGTTGTTATTATTATTATTGTTATTATTATTATTATGATTATTATTATTATTGTTATTATTATTATTATCATTATTGTTACTATTGTTGTGAACATTGGTATTACTACTACTATTATTATTATTGTTATTAGTACTATTACTTATAACATCCAATATGTCTGATTCAGAATCATAATCAATTGAGTTTCTAGGATTATTAATTGTATTGCTTAAGGAGTCAAGATTATTTAGTAAATTGTTTTGTGTTGGTATTATAATATGCTGGAAATTTTCTAAGGATGAAATTGAATTTGCTATTGATGCGGATGCATCAAAGATAAATGGGGTATTGTATATTTGAGAAAGTCTATTAAGACGTTTATTAAGATGTGATTCATCCAATGTCATAGTTTTTTTTGGTTTATCGTATTCACTTCATATAAACTGTTGTTAATTATATCATCATAGCAATATCTAGTAGAATTATTTAGAATTAAGATGGTTCCACCCGTGCACCAAAATGAAAAAAAAAGGTTAAAAACAAATTAAGATGCGATCTAAAAAAAAGTAATTGTGGTAATAATTACACTTAGACGAAAAGAAAGAAAAGTTCGTTTAACGTTCACAAAACAGTTCTCCCAAATTTCCCGAGGAAAAAAAAATGCATATTTTTGGGAGGCGTTAAGGAAAGTTAAAAATTCTTACAATTACGTAGTATGATAATTAGAGTATCCCAGAAGTTGTTAAAAGTAATTAAACAAACTAAGTAAAATTATAAATAAATAAATAAGATCTAAATATAAATAAGGATAGATTGATTAATTAATGAAAATATATTTGATTGAAGTGTCAAACTTATAATAAGTAGACAGCAGCACCTGCAGCAGCAGCGAAACCTGCAACACCGACCTTACCTGCACCAGCACTGTAAGTTGGTTCAACATCTGGAGCAGTAGATGGAGCTAAGGTAGATTCAGTTGGCTTAGCTGAAGTGTGGGTGATGGTACATGGACAATCAGTAATGGTTAAAGTGGTTGCTTCAGTGACAGTATAAGTCTTACCACCTAAGGTAATTTCAGTTGGTTCTGGACAGTAAGTAGTGACTGCAGTGACAACTTCAGTGACAGTGGTGTCAGTGACATTGGAGAAACCTGCAACAGCGGAACCTGCTAAAGCTAATGATGATAATAATCTGAATTGCATTTTTGTATATATAAGCGAGAGACGAGAACAAAAGTTGGTAAAAGAGGAAAGAAAGAAGAGGGATATAATTCCAGAAACAAAAGAAAAGTGGCAAAACGTCTCTTTTTATAACAAGAGCGGATTGTGACCAAAGGTAAAATTTGCAATACCAACCGCATCCGCCAGAGTGGGACAGGAAGCGGAGGGCAAAAGGTAGGGGTGCTGCGCGATCCCAATAGAGCAATAAGTAAACAGAAAAGCGTGCCGCGCATGCTATAAATAGAGCCGACACTATAATTAGCGCTTATCGGTAGCGTGGCCGAGTGGAGACAGTTGTTAGGATAATAAGGTTTCTTTCCTTTTGCATGGAAAAACAACGCGATTCTGCAAGGTGCACGGGTGACAGAAAAAAGCGCCGTGCCTGAAGATTGTTGTGCGTGTTTCAGGTCCCAATGGGGAAACAATTTACTCTGCCAGCCACCGGTTCTGCCTCCCACTTCCCGCCTCTTGCAGCAGCACAGCCAATTAACTCCGCTTTGAGTGTGTGTTACTGAGTGACCATGATTAATGTCACAATCCTGTGACTGACTCACGTAGTCGCCACCCAAAATGTATCTTACTATAATAAGAAACAATAAACGATACACTCGTTTATAGCTGTGGGGCATAATTAGACGTCAGCTTTGTTTTACTTTTCTTTTTTTTTCTTTTCTTTCTGTACACCCGTGCACCCTTTGTGCTGCTATTTTTCTATCATGTTTTCCGCATTTGCCAGCTTTCCTGCTTTGGTCTAGATTCTCAATCAGAAAATCTCTTAAGAATTAATTTCGTGCACTCTATGTTCTGCACATGTTTGATACAGTTTTCTGTTTATATATGCCATTGAAACCCAATATCTGCTTATTTTCTGCAAGTAATTTATTAACAGCAGACATCCATGTTGTAATTATTAGCACAAATCTGTGGTCTATAAAAGGTGAGAGTGTTCCATCTCATTTACCTAAACTATGAGATGTATATTATTTGCATTTTCTTTTATTTTCCCTTTCGACGTTGTAAGCTGTTAACGCACTCGAACCATGTACTCTGTTATTGACGCATTTAGATCTTTAGATTTATTTTATAAAAAATATAAGGCTAAAAAATGTATTCGAAAGATTAAAAAAGCTGTTGTTGGTACGACAAGTATTATTGATTTACAAAATGATAGAAGAATTTTGGATTCTTTAGGTGATTTGTTGAATGACAATAATAGGTCTGAAAAATTTCCCAAATTGAATAACCCAAATGAATCTTCAATTTATGGTATCAATTCAATTCCAAATTATTTACATCATAACGTTTTACCATTGAATACAATAAATACAAATAACATTATATTTTTCCCATTGGAAGACTGCATGCATAATGATAATATTAGTCCTCCAAAATCAATAAATGATTTAAAAGGTAGATTAAATGCATTTCAAGTCTATAATAAAACCAAATCCTTTGATGTTTTATATCCAATTAAAAACATTAATATTAATTCTGAAAATTTAAGGTTGATTATGTTAATAGATTATTCTTTCAGTTTAACTAAACTTAAATCAAATTCAAGAGTTGCTTATAGATATACTAATTTTTATAGAAATTATCCTGAAATCAAAGATAGAGTGTTTACAATTAAAATTAGTGAAGTTCAATATCACAAAAAATTCAACGAAAAATCACCAGTTTCTGAAATCAATAATGGTAATTCAAATTGGAAAGCTATTAAGAAGCCAAAATCCATTTTAAAATCAAAATTAAATAATAATTTAGAAAAAGAAAAATATTTGGCTGAAAAATGTGATGAAATTTCAACAGCTGATTTTATTAGATTAGTAGATTTACTTATGAAGGGAAAGAGAAAAACTTCATTATCTGAGAAACTAATAAGACGAACTGAAAGACAACATAAAAAAATTCTTGTTAAAAGAAAAGAATATGAAAGAAGTAGAAGTTTGATTTTACCTTCTATCGCTGTGTAAGTTCACCAAATGCAGCTTCTACTCCACTTTTTATATTCCTCAAACTCTATAATCCAATACCATATTCCACCAAATGTCAATAATTCCTCCCCAACAACTAGACTCCCTTTTTGAGTCACTACTACAATCACACACCCCAGAATCCTTCCTTGTTCTTCTGGCCTGGTGCAGTTCCTCCTCATCACAACCTGCCCAAGCCCTCTTCCCAGACCGCCTCCCACAAAGTTTTTGGCACGCACTGGCCATTGCGGATTCTCCCACAATGTCTCCTGAAGTTTTCCCCACCGATTTGCTTTGTTCCCAGTGCGGCCATTTTTCTTCCATTAGTTCCGCCTGTCCACATTTGTGGGCAGAAAAGTTGCGTCGGACGACGCCAAATTGAGATTTCCTTTTTCCTTTTTTTACTTTCCATTTTCCATTTTCCATTTTCCGTTTTGCATTTTCATTTTTCATGTTCTCGATATGAAATTATTCTGTGCATTTGACTAATTAGTAGCCAGATGTATCACATTTCTATATTATTTAACTGCATTTTGGTTTCTTTCTAACTTCTAATTTTATATACATTAAACCGCTCATACACAAGCTATAAGTATGATTCAGTCATCTGAAACACTTCAAGATGAGAATGATAGAATATTCAATAACTATCTAACACGCAACAAAGACTTCACAATCATTTCAAAGTCAAAGTCAAAAGAAACAAAACTGAATTTCCCATTATATTTTGGTACAACAGAAGATGAAATTTTACCACATAGAAAATTATCGCTTATAAAGAGAAGATTGGCTAAACAATCCAAAGAAAATCAAAGAATCATTAACCAAAAGCACATACAGCAAGCCGAGAGTCAAGCACAAACACAACCAGTTAAGAAAATTACGGAAATAAAGCCAATTATTAAACAATCAACATCACCAACAAATCCTGTGATGATAACTCCACTTAATCCAATAACTCCATCTACTTTAGCATCTCAGTTATCTAAGGTTTCAAATAAAGAAAAAGATAAGAAGTATGAGAAAAGTGAAAAAATTGAATCAACAACAACTACGGTAATGACAGAATCATCGACTCCTAGTGAAAGTAAAACTATATCATCTTCAACGATACCATCATCTTCAACAACACCTGTTTCTAAACAACAATCTGAGTTTAATTCCAAGCCTGTGTCGACACCAGCTCCATTATCATTTGCAGAACAATTACGTGCCAAGAAACCTGTTCAATCATCCTCTTCTTCAGCATTATCATCATCATCATCATCATCATCACCATCAGGAGCACTATCATCATCACAAGTAAATTTTAATACTCGCACAAAACCAACATCAACTAACCAAGGAAGTTCTTCACAGCCTGCTTCAAATGTTTCATCTTCAACTTTTGATACTGTATCGAATGAATTTCAGTCATCTTCAATTTATAAACCTTTAGGAATAACTTTATTGAGAATAATGTTTGATTCTCAATATATTAATAAAATTTTCAATCCATCAAATGGTTCAAATAATAATGAAATTTACCCACATGGATTACAAAATAGTGGTAATATTTGTTATATGAATTCAATTTTACAAT
This sequence comes from Pichia paraexigua, assembly GCA_030573095.1. NCBI lineage: Eukaryota > Fungi > Ascomycota > Pichiomycetes > Pichiales > Pichiaceae > Pichia > Pichia paraexigua. The sequence continues at coordinate 107,119 of JAJMCR010000027.1, read as the reverse complement.
TTTTATTTTATTGTGATCCATTTTCTCAAATGTTAAATGTAATTAGAGATACAACAATGAAGGATTTAGATGATTTAACAAGTTCAAATTCCAAAACTCCAATTTTAGATGCATTATTAGAATTACAAGAAAGCTTTAAAGTTTCAACACCTTCAAAATTCAATTCTGAGAAGTTTGAAACCATTAATCCTGATAGATTTTATAGTTCAATTTCAAAATTGCCAAGATTTTCACATTTAGTTTGGGGTCGTCAAGAAGATGCCGAAGAATTATTGAATAATTTATTGGATGGATTACATGAAGAATTTATTGAGAGTATAAAATCATTAACAAATGATGAAGTTAATGATTTTGCAAATGCATTTAATAATAAAGAAACAAGTAAAAAAATACTACAAAATGTTGATTTTATTAAAGATTCATCAAAGGAAAATGCATCCGCATTGTTAGAAAGTGATTCATGGAATGAAGTTGGATCAAATATGAAACCAATGGGTAAAAGAATTTCACAAATTAAACTATCTCCAATTGTGAATTTATTTGGAGGTCAATTTAAATCAGTTTTGAAATCAAATAATAATAAAAAATCTTCAATTACTTTAGATCCTTTCATGCAAGTTCAGCTAGATATAAGTGATCCAGAAACAAAAGATTTAAATTCTGCTTTTGAAAAGTTCTCTCAAGAAGAGGAAATTTCATTAGGTTCAACAATGGCTAAAAAGCAAAATTTTATTGATAAATTACCATCGATTCTAATTATTCATTTGAAAAGATTTTCTTTTGTTGCAAATGATGAATTTGATTCAGAAAATGCAGAATATGAAGTTGTTTCAAGTAATAAAAAGAATAAAAAGTCAAAAAATATACAATCACAACCATCATTCCCACAAACACCAACACAATCTAAATTATTCGATGGTAGAGTTGAAAAAATTCATAAATTTATAAAATATGACCATCAATTAACATTACCAAAATCATGTATTTCAACAATGATTTCCGAGTTACCAAATTATAAACTGTTAGGTGTTGTTTATCACCATGGTAGATCAACAGAAAATGGCCATTATACCGTTGACGTGAATAAGAAAACTGGATCAAACGATTGGATTAGGATAGATGATACTAACATAACTAAAATTAATCCAATTGATGCTATTTCTGATCAAAACATTCCAACTAATATTAATAAAACTGCTTATATTTTAATGTTTCAAAAAATATAATTAATCTGTCATGATGATAACAAAAAATAACAGCATTTTTTTCACGCCATTCATTTATCCTTTACTTATTTATTTCATAGATCTATCATTTTATTTGCTTACTTTATACGCTCATTGGTTCATTTATTTACTTTGTTCTATAGTTTTTGTCTTTTATTCCGTTTTTCATGCCTATTAGGACTTCCAATTTTTTTCATAATTGTTTATATTTATATAATACTTTAAATGTTAATTCTCATTGTAGTTATATATTGTATGTGTATGTCACTATTCATTTTGAGCGTTACTGTTCGTTTTTAGGTGGGTTAGTACCATGATTTTGGGTATTATTACGTAATGAAATCTTCGTTGTTTTTTATGAATAAAAAATTTTCTTGAAAGTTAACGCATAATTGACATTTTTTTTTCAATTCTATATAATTCATATAAATTCTTTTATTTTAGTTAGAGTTTATAAGGCAATTTTATCCATCAGTCATCCAAATATTTGGCATATATTATTATCATTAATCAACAATGGATGATCTTTTTGATGTTTTCGATGAAGTTCCTAACATCGATGGTTTAGGGTCGGAAGATCTTAAAATTACTGAAATAAAGGAAGATAGTAATACTAACAACAATAATAAAAGAAAAGTTGAAGAAAGTTCAAATAATTCAATAAAAAAACAAAAATCCAAGAATTCCAAATTAATTGATAATAAAGCACTTAAAAAGAATACCGATGTTGTACCTGTTGTCGCAGATGATTTAGAAATTGAAGCATCAAGAGAAGTTGATGCATCATTAGGATTAATGAATAAACCAACAGAATCCACACAAAATCCGGAAGCATCTTCTAAAGTTAAATTAAAACATCAAGTGCGTCATCAAGTTGCTGTTCCACCAAATTATAATTATATTCCAATTGGTCAACATAAACGTAAAGAAGAAGCACGTACTTATCCATTTACATTAGATCCATTTCAAGATACTGCAATCTCGTGTATTGATAGAGAAGAATCAGTTTTAGTTTCTGCTCATACATCTGCTGGTAAAACTGTGGTTGCAGAATATGCAATTGCTCAATCATTAAAAAATTCTCAAAGAGTTATTTATACATCACCAATTAAAGCTTTAAGTAATCAAAAGTATAGAGAACTACAAGCTGAGTTTGGTGATGTTGGTTTAATGACCGGTGATGTCACAATTAATCCAGATGCCGGATGTTTGGTTATGACCACTGAAATTTTAAGATCAATGTTATATAGAGGTTCTGAAATTATGAGAGAAGTTGGTTGGGTTATCTTTGATGAAGTCCATTATATGAGAGATAAAAGTAGAGGTGTTGTTTGGGAAGAAACTATTATTTTATTACCTGATAATGTTCATCATGTTTTTCTTTCTGCAACTATTCCAAATGCTATGGAATTTGCAGAATGGATTTGTAAAATACATAATCAACCTTGTCATATTGTTTACACAGATTTTAGACCAACTCCTTTACAACATTATTTATTTCCAACTGGTGGTGAAGGTATTCATTTAGTCGTCGATGAAAAGGGAACTTTCAAAGAAGAAAACTTTCAAAAAGCAATGTCTTCAATTAGCAGTGGATTAGGAGATGATCCAAATTCAGTTGATACAAATGGTAAAAAGGGTAAATCTTGGAAAGGTGGCATGAAGGACGGCAAATCGGATATTTATAAAATTGTCAAAATGATTTGGATTAAGAAATATAATCCAGTTATTGTTTTTTCGTTCAGTAAAAAAGATTGTGAATCACTAGCAATGAAGATGTCAAAATTAGATTTTAATAATGACGATGAAAGAGAAATGTTAACAAAGATTTATGACAACGCAATTCAAATGCTACCTGAAGATGACAGAGAATTACCCCAAATTAAACATATTTTACCTTTATTGAAAAGAGGTATTGGTATTCACCATTCTGGTTTACTGCCAATTCTAAAAGAAATTATTGAAATTTTATTTCAAGAAGGTTTTTTAAAAGTCTTATTTGCTACTGAAACTTTTTCAATTGGTTTAAACATGCCTGCAAAAACTGTTGTGTTTACATCTGTTAGAAAATGGGATGGTGTTGGATTCCGTTGGGTTTCTGGTGGTGAGTATATTCAAATGTCTGGTAGAGCAGGTCGTAGAGGTTTAGATGATCGTGGTATTGTTATTATGATGATTGATGAAAAAATGGAACCTCAAATTGCTAAAGGTATGGTTAAAGGTGTTGCTGATAGATTAGATTCTGCTTTTCATTTAGGTTATAACATGATTTTGAACTTATTAAGAGTTGAAGGTATTTCTCCTGAGTTTATGCTTCAAAACTCATTTTTCCATTTCCAAAATACTGTTGCTGTGCCACTTTTAGAAAAGCAAATTGAAACCATGAAAAATCAGATTGATCTTATTAAAATTGATGATTATGATACAGTCAAAGAGTTTTATGACATTAAAAAACAACTGCTCAACTATCAAGACGATTGTAGGAAAATTATCACTCATCCAAGTAATGTTTTACCACATTTAAAATCTGGCAGAATGATTAAAGTTAAAGTTGGAGATCAATATTATGGTTGGGGTATTGTGATCTCTTACTCCAAGTTTGAAAATAAAAGGATCAATGGTGCTGTACAATCAGTTTCTGATCATGACAGCTACATAGTTAAAGTTTTTGTTAATACCATGTTTGCCGACTCGCCAGTCAAATTAATTAAACCATTTGATATACAATTACCACTTGGTATCAGACCTGCAAATGAAGGTGAAGACTCAATCACAGAAATTATACCAATTTCATTAAATTCAATCCAAGAAATTAGTAGTTGTAGGTCAATTTTACCAAAGGATATGAATAATAAACAATCAAGAAAAACTTTGAATAAAGCATTAAAAGAAATTGTTAAAAGACACCCCGATGGTCTACCAATTCTTGATCCAGTTACAAAAATGAAGATCACTGATGAAGATTTCCAAACTATTTTAAAGAAGATTTCAATTTTAGAAACAAAGTTGCAAACTCATCCACTTTTCCATTCATCCAAATTAAACGAATCTTATCAAAACTATTCTATGAAAGTAGATTTGGAAGACAAGATAAAAGAAATTGAATTAAAAATTTCTGCGGTTCAATCAAATATCCAATTAGATGATTTGAAACGTCGTAAAAGAGTTTTAAGACGTTTAGGTTTTATTTCACAAGATGATATTGTTGATTTAAAGGGTAAGGTTGCGTGTGAAATCAGCACAGGTGATGAACTTTTACTTACTGAGTTAATTTTTAATGGTATGTTTACAGATTTATCACCATCTCAATGTGCTGCGTTACTATCATGCTTTGTTTTCCAGGAAAGATCAAGAGAGACAAGAAGACCAAATCCTTTACTAGATGAGCCATATAAACAATTAGCTGAAATGGCAAGTAAAATTGCAAAAGTTTCTAAAGAAGCAAAATTAGAAATTACTGAAAAGGCATATGTAGAATCATTCCGTTCTGAATTGATGGATGTTGTTTATCGTTGGTGTGAAGGTGCTAAATTTACTGAAATTTGTCAAATGACCGATGTTTATGAAGGTTCTCTTATTAGAACTTTCAGAAGACTTGAAGAATTAATTAAACAAATTATTGACGCCGCAAAAACTATTGGTAATTCCGAATTAGAAGAAAAAATGACAGAAGCGGAAAAATTAATTCATAGAGGTATCATTTCAGCAAATTCTTTGTATTTATAGTTATAATTTTAAATTTTGTATACTTTTATCGTTCTTTTTACGTAATTTATAGTTACTTTTTCATTTATTCGGAAAAATATAATTAATAGAAATATATAGAAACCACAAGGATACATTATAAAGCTTCAGTCAATGGCTCTTCCACCGTTATTTCGGCATGTCCTTCAAGCTGTTTTATTCTTTCTCTAATTGGATTTTCTAGGTTACCCAATGGTACATCAGATTTAAGAATTGCTTTTAAGTATATCATTAGAGTATATGTTGAAAACATAATTTCATTTACTATTTTTGTATTAAGAACTTTAACTATAATAAATGGCCAGTCATTTACCATTTTCACAATTCTATTATTAGATTCGGAGAGATTTGTAAAAACTTCAAGTAAATCTTCAAACAATAATTTATCAAAAACTTCTTTCGAAAAGTTTTCAGGTTTTAATTTTTGTTCTAAAATAACATTATCCCCCAATAAATGACAAAAAATTTCTAAATTGAAATGTGTCAACTTGAAACTGTCAAAAAAATCATCGTGACTTCTAAGGAAAATTGTATTAACTCCAATTAAAAATCTATTTGATTTCAAATACCTGTTATATGTTTCAATTGAATAATTTATTATACTATACTTGTCATCTAGTTCCTGAAAATAAGCTGGCAGAACAAATGAGATTGTTATCAATAAATAAACAATCCCAAAATCATCATAGTCGATAATCATTTCTTTTTCATCTAATAAAGTTGAATGGCCAACATATTTCCTTACACAAAAATCGATTTGTGGTTTCATTGTTTCCTTTAAAAATGTCAATCTCTGGTTCTCGTCAATTAAATGTAATAAAGTCCTCCAAGTACCAACACAAAAGCGGTAAAATAAAACATCATTTGATGATGCTAGTTCCGCCTCCGAAACTAAATAAAGTGATGTTGGAAGCATTGGAATAACAGGTAAAATTTCACATATTAAATCAATAAGTCTAGATTGGACAATAATGTCGTTCTTCATATCAGTTAAAATATGAATTATATCTGTGTCAACTAAATATCTTTGTCTAATTTCATCACTTTCCAGCGTTAGTGCAACAATTGCCTTTTGAACTGCATCGACTGTTGAAATATCAGAATTTGGATTTGCAAATGTTTTAAACAGTTCATAAATTAATGGACTATGTGCAATTTTGGACGGATCAGCTCTTTGCAAAACTCTTGCTAAAACGGCTTTTAAGTAATCACTACCTTGGAATACTTTGACCAGTAATTCATCACTAAAAATTGTATTTATTTCAGTATAAGAATAGTAAGGTAAAATCATATCTAAAAATGAAGTCGCATACCTCTTGGTGCTTGCTGTTGTTTCATTAGAATCAATAATTTGCAAAACAATGGGTGCAAATTGTCCTAATATAGAACTATCATATTTAACAAGATCATCATATCGTAGCATATCTTCAACTTTAACGATTAAATTTTGATCAGGATCTTCATATGGATCATTGTAAAGTTGTGTTAAATGATCGTAAAATTTTTGTAAAGTTGGATCTGCAATTGTCATTTTGGTTAACTAAATAATTATTTGAATAAATGAATCTTGAACAGAATAGAGTATATGTCAAATATCATTAAGGAAAAATGATGTATTATCTAATTTGAAACAAGACCTGGTGGCGAGAGAGGAAATTTATGTTTTCAAGCCGAATTCCAATATTATTTTCCCTCTTTTTTTATCTGAAATGTGTAAATTAATGAAAAATCGATTACAGACTAATGAAAAATATACAGCAAGTATATAAGGAGAATGCCGAATTTAGAGAATCCAGATTGAAATCATTATTTTCGAACTATATTTCATTGAAAGAGACAAATCCCGAAGGATATATGGCAAATTTAAATGTTTGGAAACAATTTTTAATCTCAGTTTTTGAATATGAAGATCTACTAAGGTTCAACTATGATGAAATCAAGAAAGAATTAATTTATAGAACGAATAAGAATGACTTTATACCCCAAGGATTGTATATTGCATTAAATGACATGATAAATAATGATAGATCAATTTTTGTTTTATCAGAATTAGAACGCACAGAAGATCCAAAACTTGGGATACTTGGTACATTAAAGAATGTCATATTTGGAAAATGCATATTTGACGTCCGAGATAAATCAAAGAAACAAGAAACTTTAGTACCTAGTGAAATATTGAACAAAAAATGTAGTAAGATTAAATCATTTTTATTACCCATTATTAAAAATGATCCTATAAATTTTACACACCTGCAAACTATTTTGAAAGATAACTCCATTATTCTACCTGATGCAGATTTACTACTATGTTTGAAATTTATAGCAAAAGAATCGGATTTTTACTGCTTTAAAGATGGCATAATAATCCAAAAACATGAAGCTCTTAACATTGATATGGATAGAGATATTGATAAGGATAAGCTAAATGATCTTCGAAATATAAGCGATTTGAATTTTACGATATATAAATTACAGCAATATAACGATGAAAAGTTAGTTGAAATCAAAGCTTTAGACTCCAAGATCCGGGACTCAATTAAGTCGAAAAATCTAATATCATCAAAAACACAATTTAAAGTTAAAAAGATGTTAGAACAACAAGTACAAAGAACGTTAACAAGTTTAGAAAATTTGCATTTATTAAAGTTTAAAGTTGAAGATGCACATAATAATCTATTAGTTTCCAAAGTTTGGAAAGAAAATTCTACTGTTTTGAAAATTTTAAATGAACAGACAGAAGCCCAAAATATAGATGCTGTTTTTGATGAACTTTATGATCAAATTCAAAACACCAATATCATTTCGGATAAACTATCATATAAACTTGTTGAACCAGATTATGAGGATGATGAACTAGAGGCAGAACTTGCCAGGCTCGAAGCTAATGTTAAAAAAGAAAAGGAAACAACTGAAGGAAAGGAAGCAAAGGAAGAAAAGGAAGCAAAGGAAGAAAAGGAAGAAAAAGAAGTTCAAATAATTGAAGATAAATTAAAAGATTTAACAATACCAGAAAAGAAACTAGATACTATACAAAAAGATGAAGGAGGGAAACCACAAGAAGAAACAAAAGTTCTATTAAACGCATAGATGCAAGTTTGTGTAAATTTTATAAATCTATAAATGTCTATCTAAATTACTCTAATATAACAGTACCATATGTTGATGGGATAAATTGTCTAAATCTAACACCTGCTTCTTTAAACACCTTTTCACTATACTCATCCATACTATAACTTTGAGAGTAAATAACTTCGGTGATACCAACTTGAACAATTTTAATTGAACAAGTGAGACATGGACATGTGTTACAGTAAAGTATTGAATTTTCCTCAATTCGACTACGTCCAGCTTCTAGAAGTGCATTTTCTTCAGCATGTAAACAAAGGCACGTTGATAATCCAACACCACAGGTGCTAACATTTGGATGATTGCAACGATAGCAACCACCTTCATTACAGTTTGTAAAACCTCTTGGTGTACCATTATATCCTGTCGCAACAACTCTTTTATCTCTAACAATAACACAGCCAACTCTTCGTTTCATACAGTTTGATCTCATTGCAGCCAAATCAGCAAAATTCATAAAATATGAATCCCATTCGGGACGCAAACGTTCAGGATTTGTTAGTTCGAGTTGTTTAATTGAATTGTAAAGCGATTCAAAGTTGTGTGTATTATTAATCAATTTTAATTGCGCTTGATCTTGGTATTTAAAATGTCTATTATCTGAAGATAGTAAATGAGCATCTGTTATTTTACAAAAGTTTTCAAGTGAAATTTCCGGCTCAGACTTTATGAATCTCTGGAATTTAATCATTAAAGATGCGTTAATTGTAATCAATAAAAAAAAGGGACGTTTTAAAAATAATTCAATGTTAGTTAAACTACTCACGTTGGAAATTAGCATATTTTGTTGCCAATTGGATGTAACATAATTTAATAAATCAGTACTATCAATAAAAGATTTGAAGATTGAATGATTGATATTTTTTTTCGTAGTTGAAACCTGAGATTCAAGACAAAGCAATTTAAAACCCAGTTTGCTACACAACACGTTGGCAACATCTTCCACACCACTCCCAGGTGTTCCTTCTAATCCAATAAGCATGCTTTTTGTTAATAAATATAGTGTTGTAAATGAAAGATTAAAAAGTAGAAAATAACGGTTATTGTTCTTCAATTTATTTACCCATTAGGAAGGAATCTACGCGTTTTTTTTAAAATCCATGTTGTTTTCATAAAATTTCAATTGAAGTAATGTTTTTTGATGGTTATCATCTAATCAATTGACTAACAAAATACTATGGAAGATCTGACCCTTTCAAATGCTCTTCCATCTTTGGGAATCAATAAAGTCCAAGGGACTAAGGATGGTCAAATTTTAGTACAAATAAAGAATGGTATAATTATGTTATCACCAAAAGAACAACCTGATTCAAATCCTAGAGGCTTGAGTGATATATTCACATTTTATAGATTGAGTGAATCACTAAATAAATATGAAAACTTTTTTAAAAATGTTGCACATTATGGTATTCCAGAAATGGGTGAAACTAAAACGAACATGAATACTAATGAATCACTAGGTATCAATAGTGTCTCCGTTTCAGATTCTGGTGTTAGCAGTAATCTAGAATGTTTGTTTTCAGTTGTGACAGATGCATTCAATGCCATTATTTTTGAATATAAAAGTGGTTCATTAAATCCAATTTGTTTGATTAATGAAGAGATTGCAGAATCAGAAAACATTGATACAAGTGTGATTATAAGTGAAAATGATATGAGGTTACTTCGAATAAATCATATAATGTGGTTAAATGGAATTGATTATAAATATTTACAAAATCCCATCTGGCCATTAGCTGCAAGCAGTTGCTTTATTTGTTTCAATGAAACTGATACTATTTGGTTGTATAGATATGATTGTTTTAATAAAAGTGTTTCAAAAGTTTCATCATTTAATTTGTATTTAGATCCTTTAAAGCATGAATGCGTTTTATATTGTCAACAGTCCAATTGGAAAGAAGTTTCACACTTAGATGAATCAGAATATTCGCTATATTTTACATTTGCAGCAATTACATCTTTGAATCGTATAATTATTAAAAAGTGTTATCTTGATTTAAAAACAAATGAGTTTCATTTTTCTATTGATGAATCTTTTATCAGAATTGAAGATGCAGTTGTTGAATACACAATTTTAGACAATGATGCAGAATTAGTATTAGCTGTTGTGACAACCAAATCAATTGAATTTCACAACTTAAAAGATGCAAAAAGAAAACCCATTAAAGCCTCATTTAGTTTTACAGTGGTTTCTGAGAATTTTGCTCATTTTAGAGATACTAAAAAATTATCGATGCATCATTTAATAATATGCAACTCATTTGGTGAGATGGCTCATGTCAAATTTGATATCAAAGAATTTGAAATATATAGTAATATCTCCTATAATTATTTTAACAAAATCGATTCAGAAGAGTTGCCGTTATTTACTAAATTAAACCTTTTAACTACAGATGATAAAATTACAATTGATAGTTTAACAGTTGATCCAACAGGTAATTTTATCTATTTACTTTATTTACCAGCAGATGTAAAGTCTAATCTCATTTTTGGTAACACTAAAAAAGATGCGTTAAAAATAGCTATTATTATCACACAGGATGGATCTAAAGTGGATACAAATGATATCTCAAAGTTTAATAGTATAACAACCTCACCAAATTATTGGAAATGTATGAACTTCATCCAAAGATATACTAATAAAAATGCATCCAGGATTGATGAAGATGCTGAGATGAAAGATTCGGAGTCGTTTGGGTTGACAACTGGAGAGACAACATTAAGTATTTTAGACGAATTAATGTTAAATTCAAAGTTAGATAAACAACGGATTAATAACTCAATCAATGGATACACCAGTGAAAATGAAGAGTTTCAAACATTAAAAAGGAACATCCAAAAACTTATTGCAAAGAAGGTTGTTAATATGATTAAAGAAGGAAGTTTAAAAGTAGATGGAGCGCTCGATAAGTTTATGTACTATCAATATTGTAAATTAATAGGTGAAACTATACCAAATGAAGCAGTATGTGAAATGAGCGTTTATGGTACTACTTTAGTAGAGAACTTCAATTTGGGAGGGCTGAATATAGGCGAAGTTGTGAAAAACAGAGAACTAGTGTCCGCAGAAGGTCACAGATGGCAGCTCTGTGACTTGACGTTACTTCCAATCCTCACACCAGCTATGAAACAATGTATGAACTGTGGCAGCGTGTGTATAGGGTCCACCACAAACAATAAATTAGAGAGGAACACTGTTTTCAGCACTGTGTCGGCAGCCACTCCGCTTTGCGTCTTCTGTGGTGGACGATATGTTGGATGATAAGCTACAGCATCTATGTGTAATCAGTAAACAGAAATATTCGATTCATCTTGCAAGTGCGACAATTGTGTTGTCGCATCCATTCTCTCGAAAACCAAAACCGGCGAAAAAAATGCAGCTTTCTACTCTGCATGAGTTTGTCTTCCTTACTGCTGTTCTTGTTTGTCGTCGTTGCCGTTAAACTTAGGGTGTTTGTTCTGGCACTGTACTCGGTCTTCAGCTTCTAGCCGACGAAAAACATTCTTTTTCACAGAGTGCATACAATCACCGCATTACTCAACCAACCACTGTTACAGTCCACTGCTGCTTCACGGGGAAAAAACCACACTTAAAACACATCTAAACTCCTTTATACATTCATACCAGTGGAGAATAGTAAACAAAATCACTTGCAGAATAATACAAACCAGGCGTATTTTTAGCTTGAATCATTTTTTTTGTATAACAAATAACAAAGTTTTCAATCACAAACTCGGCTTTATTGTCATAACTTATCAACTTTCGATCATCTCAAAGATAAAATACACAGTACAACAAACTTATGACCCCAGGATCTCAAACTGATTCCCATTTTAAAATGGATAATAATCACCAGCATATAACAAATGATTTCTTTTTTGATTCAGGTGAACATGACAGTTTCAATGATTTTGTCAATAGTAATCATGAAGGGATATCTGAATTTATAGATACCGAAAGCAGTCATGATAACTTACCGTCATCTAATACACATATAAATTCTTTAAATACTCAACAGAAACAGCATTTTCATAATCAATCGCATCATAATTCTATATCCATGGATTTAAATTTAAACAATTTACACGGATTAAATTATTTACCAACTTTACATGATAGCAATCATACACCCAATAAAGCTACTATACCCATCGAACATATCAATAGCAGTAATAATAATAATATCAACAATAATAATCTTGGTGAAGGCATCAATGATAATGATAGTCATAATATGAACATGACTATGAGTATGAACATGAATATTGACGATATAGATATGCAATCTTTACATTATTTAAATAATTCAAATGAAAAACTTAATTTAAGCAATAGTGGTAGTGAAAATGAAGCACATTTATCTTCCTCTTTACCCATGAAACAAAAATCTTCTCCAAAAAAGGTAATGGATAAAAGACGTGGTAGTTTATCGTTGGATGATGCAACTAATTCACAGAAAAGAACCCGTGCATCTGGTGAAATATTGAACTATTTAATGAATGAATTTAATAACAATTCCAATCCCACCACTATGATGAGAAAAGAAATAGCTCTAAAAACTGGAATGCCCGAAAGATCCGTTAGAATCTGGTTTCAAAATAGAAGAGCAAAAGCAAGAAAAATGGAAAAGTTAAGTCAAAGCTCAAATTTGAACAATAATGATTCAAATGATAATGATAATGACATCAAATCAAATAACAACTCAAAAGAAGAGTTAAATAGCAATGATTCATCAAGCAGTCTTGCTCATAATAATAGTACTAATAATAATAATAATAATAATAATAAAAATAGCAATGGCATGCAAAATGTTTTGTCAAAAATGAACACATTACCAATGGAAATTAATGGTAAATACTATTTAATTGAATGTAAAAGTTTATCAGTCGGCAGTTGGCAAAGAATTAGATCAGGATATGTCAAGTGTGAATCATTAAAAAGATTAAATAATTTATCACCACGACTATTATGCGAAATAATGTCCACCACCGATTTATTAGTAATTTTATCAAAGAAGGACCAAGAATTGAATTATTTTTTTTCTGGTGTTTTTCAAAATGAGAAAGTCTTATTTAGAATATTTTATCCAATTGTAAATATTTTAAAATGTTCATTGTTGAATCAGACTCAATCAATGAATAGCAATGACAACTATAATTCTGAATATAGTGAAACTTTACTGCAAATTGAATTAGGTTCATCACCTCAATTTGCAGTTCATTTTTCTAGAGATCCAACGACTGGAAAGGAAAATGCCAATCAATGGTCAATTTGCGAGGACTTTAGTGAAGGTCAACAAGTAGCAGCAGCATTTACAGGTGAAGGTGGTACAGGTTTACCACACATATTGTCTGACGATCAAGATCGATTGAAATACTTGAATACATTGATTTCATCTTTAAATAAATCAGAATCTTCTAAAATAATACCGTCATCAATAAGTGTATCAGATTCTCAACTAAAATTGACACATCAAAATCAGTTCTCTCCATTCAATCAAGTATCCACCACAAATAATTCAACACCAGCAAGTATAAATATGCTTCCAAACTATTCAGGATTTCCACAGCCTACGTCGTATAGTTTAAATATCAATGAAGATGAGGCAATCTCACAAGATTTGATATATAACTTAGATGAAAGACAATTGCAACAGCAACCACAAAATCAACAACAGCAACAATTTTCTCATCAATCTTCCCAAGTACAAACACCGACTTTACAACCACAACAGCCCCAACGTATGTTTTCCAACTCAGTTTTACAAAAGAGAGAGTCACAACAACAAATGATGAAACCATCATTTATCAATGGATCAGCGTTATCAAATAATCTTTCAATGGAAGGCATGTTTAATTCAGGCACAGTTGATAGCGATCAAGGAGATAATAAACTAGAATCTTCAGATTTAGATCTTTTCCGACAAGTTAACCATCATGACGATGGAAATGATACTCAAACAGCGGATACGCCGAGTACAAACATGAATATGAGCATGAGCATGAGTGGTCTATCAATGAACATGCCGATAAATATGATGCCGACTGGAATGAATATGAACATGTCAATGAATATGAATTTGAATATGCCGATGAACATGAATATGCCATTAATAAATATGGATGTAACACCAACTACAAATGAATCTGATAACAACTTACTTAGTACTGCAGACGATCATGTGCTTAGTTCTGTGTCCGGAGTTGATGCTAATAATGAAGACGATTTGCTGAAAACTACTGATACGAACGCAAATGAAAATGGAAAGGATGCGAAAATTAATAAAAATGTATTTATGAAACAAGATGAAGAAGAATCGTTTTTCCTGGGATTTGAATGATTTTGGTTACATACTTCTTGTGTATAATTTAGTAAATGTAATGTACAAATGTAAAATAGTTTAATTAAATTTAAAACAATAACAATAGTTTCGAGTTGCTATTTAATGATCCAGGGTCTATTTGAAGCTTTTTGAATAAATCAAGTTTACCGCGTAAGAAAATGTGGTTGTGATGTAGATTTATGTAGTTTCATTTCGTGTTTTAGTTTCCGTTTCTGGTGTTATTTATTTGAAATTAGAAATGGGAAAGTAATCATGTCTGATGAAACGAGGAAAAGAACAAATGAAAGTCCAGACATTACAACTGAAGGTGATATCTCAAATGAAAATTTAAACGCAAAGAGAAGACATACAGAGTATTCAAGAAGCAGTCGAATAGAGAGTGTAGAACAAGGCTTCAATAATGGCGAAAAAGAAAGAGCCGAAGAGAATGAAGATGAAGAGGAGGATGAAAGTGAAGGGGATGATAATGAAGAAGAGGAGGAGGAGGAGGAGGATGATGATGATGAAGATGATGAAGATGAAGATGATGAAGCTGGTGATTTTGCTGATAGTAAGAAAGACTTAAATGAAAATGAAGAATTTCAATTGTCACATCAATATCGGGAGTTGAATAAAAATTTAGAAGAACAAAGAACAAAACTTACTACTGAATTAGGGATCTCTATTGTTAAGAAAACTTTGAAAGAAGCACAGGAATTATTTGAGGGTGCAAAAACATCATCAAACACTGTGATAATTGCAACCGATTCAGCTACATTAAAGGAAATTGGTGAACAAGCAAAGATTGCAACTCAAAATGTTAAATTTGGGCAAAGTGAAAAAATTATCAAGTTTGATCAATTTGTGTCAAGTTGGATCAAGTGTTTTGGATCAATAACTCATCAGCAACACCGTTTTTCCGAAAGAGATGACGTTCCTGAATATAATTGGACCAATGCTGGTTTGTTATACAATAGTGTAAGCAAAAATGTCACTGGATGTGATTTTCTTCTTGGCCCATTAGATATTGAAAAGAAAAAGCGTGTTGCAAGAGCAAGGTTAATTGATGACTCAAAACGTACCGCTACAAAAACAGCAGATTTGAAAAAAGCTGATGATGTTGTTAATAAAGATACACAAAATGATACTTCAAAGACAGCAGAAAAATTCTTTAAGACACTCCAAAAGCATGGTAAGAAAATCTCTATATTTGAAGCAGTTCTACATCCAACATCATTAGGTAAGACTATTGAATCAATGTTTGTTTGCAGTTTTTTAATTAACAACGGTCTTTTAATGATGGGCACTTTTGATAACGATATACCGTACTTAGAAGTTGTTAGTCAAGAAAATGTAAAATCTCAATCACGTTATAAAACAAATGATGATGGTAAAAGTCATATTGTTTTTAATTTAGATGAAGATACCTGGAAAAAGCTAGTTGAGGTTTATCAAATAACAACGCCATTTTTCTCTAATGCAGAATTTTAAACTTCTGTAAAGTAGTATTTTGATTATATATTATATATACATGCCATTTTAAGTATACCATAAAAATGTTCTTTCTATAAATTAAGTCCCTTGTTCCAACCTTCAAGATCCAAAAGTTGATTAATTGGCCATTTTCTGGTAACAGTTGTGCCCAAACAAGTGGTATATCCATTTTCAAATAACTCAATACCAGCCCAACCTATCATTGTAGAATTGTCCGTACATAGTCTTGGTTCCGGGAAATAAAAATTCTTTATACCGGCCGATTGTAACTGTTCTTCCAACATTTTACGAAGATAAAAATTTGAACTTACGCCACCAGAACAAACAAAATTTTCAACGTTTAAGTTATGTTGTTTCATTGCTAACTTTATTTTTGAAATCATATGTTGAAATATCATTTTCTGAAAATTGTATAATAATCTGGCTCTAATAATATCATTATTAGGTATTTCGGAATTATAGAACTTTTTCAAAGTATTTTTAACTTGTGAATTAAATGATGCAAATGAATACTGTAGTATGTCTTTTCTATCCCATTGGTTTAACATTGGCTCCTTTATCATTATATTAACAGGTTTTTGAAGTTCATCCTTAAATTTATTAATAAATGCTTCACTTTCTTTACCAATCATATTACCTGATATTCCCAACTCTCTACCGCATTTATCCAATGCATCTCCGGCTGCTATGTCAACAGTATCAACTAAAATCTCGTGTTCCGTTAAACCTTTTGACAGGACACACATAGTATGACCTCCGCTTACCAACAAACTCAAAAATGGATATTTTGGTTCCAAACCATTACTTTTCATCCTTACTATTAAAAGATGTCCCAGCATATGATTCACTCCAACCAAAGGAATCTGCCACGCAATTGATAATCCAAGCGCTAGTTGATACCCACCAGCTAATGATCCAACCATACCAGGCCCTCTAGTTGCACAAATAACATCGGGCTTATTTTCAGGGGTATTCCAGCTGTTTTCAGTAATCATTTTGTTAACAAGTACAGATATATTTTTTCGATTATGGTTTGCTGCATCTGTAGGAACAACACCGCCAGCAGATTTAGAGTCCAATGTGACTTTTCTTTCATCAACGACGATTGGTGCTTCAGTTTTTGAAAATCGATCTATTAGAGTCACACATGCATCGTCACAAGATGTTTCTATTGCTAACACTCGATAGGATCTAATACATCTTGTTAAAATGCCCCCTATTTGGTTTATTCCGCCAACTTTAAACATTACAAGCTGTTGTTGGATCTAAACAACTAAAAACACGGAGAAATCTAAAAACGAAGAAAAAAACATGTTGAAAATCTCGGGCTTCACAAGGTTGGCACGGATGTGGGCTTTGTATTCGATAATCAGTTCTTCTTTTCATCATTATACACATCATCAAGTGGCGATAAAGATATTCAAGCACAAAAATAATTATGACCTCTACTGAACTAACAACTATGGATACAAACCAAGATATAGAAAGAGTGAGAGAAACTGCAATTGCCTTTTATGACCATGAACATCTTTTAAATTCAGAGGAAAGACAGCAGTTATATGTGTTTTTTGAACAACAGTGTCGAAGAATGCTACTCGGATTTTCATTTGGTGTTGCATTGGGTGCAGCTGCACCATTTATTGTAAGAAAGAAAGGATCACTAGTACACCCAGCATTTCCTATAATTGGAGCTGTCATGGGTGGTACAATTATTCCAGGTTTAATCAACAATAATATTTATACATTACAAGTTCAACAATATAATGATAAATTTGGTTCAGAATCACCAATATGTCAAACGATTAAAGCAACCCCTGATCCGATCACAAAATCTGTTTATTGGTCAAACTACTTTAAAAAGTCAAGTGGTAATCCAAATTTTCGAATGAAAGATCCAAGAGCTGTTGTTAATTCAACAAAGTTTTTTTCAATTGAGGATAATCCTAAAGTTCCACCTTATGGTAAACCTGGTTATTATAAAAGTGATGAACCAAATGGACCCCAAACAATGAGTCAACAATATTTGACAGGATGGGACAAAGTCAGATATGAAACCAATCAGCATTCCGAATTACAACCACAACAACAATCTCAAATGCAAACACAGTTGACACCAATTCAAGATGGAACACGTTCTATAGGCGATTCTTATGATTCTGTATTTTCTCCACCCCAGTCGATCTCTATAGATGAGTCCAATGATCCTTCGAATGCTAAGGTTGACCATTTAATACAGAGCCAAGGTTCTTCTGGAAGCTCTTGGGAAAAAATTAGAAAAGAATCGAAGAGTTCTTGATTTGATATGGTTGTGCAATTATATTAATTATTCTGGGGCAAAACCCATTATGTGCTTGTATTTTTGTTCACTTTTGAGTTTTATTTCATGTTATAGATTAGTTTATTGAACACAAAAATTTTTAAACTTTTACACAAAATATATAGGATGTAGGTAATAATTGCAAAAAGTTTGGTTCGTTTGTGGACATGAAAATAAAACAATAAAATGATGGCAGCGATTTTGCCAATTTTAACGGTTCATGTTTTGACGTTATTTATAAAGGCAAAGCATAGATATATAAATAAGTACGATGAGTGAAATGCCTACAATGTTCCCCACTGGGGGTAACGAAAGATTAAAAAGTGCTGCAATCGCATTCTATGATAAGGAGCATAATTTACCTCCAGAAGCAAGAAAGCAAGTATCTGTTTTTTTTGAAGGTCAATCTTATAGAATGATTTATTCATTTATAACATGCATGAGTTTAGGTATAGCAATTCCGTTGGGACTAAGAAGATTTGGTCTTAAGGGTTCTGCACCTCCATTTTTTGGGTTATGTTTGGGGTCAATCACTAATGGATTAATTACCACTCGCCTGTACGATAACTACTTGAACGACTTTAAAAATAGAGTTGGTGAATCATCTCCAACATTTGCAACTGTTCAAGTAACGCCAGATCCAATTAGACAATCCGGTTTTTGGGCGTATTACTTCAAAGTTTCTAGTGAAAATCCAAAATTCAGAATGAAAGACCCAAGAACTATCACAAACACATCTAAAATTTTTATGTTTGAAGATATACCAACAATAATAGATGGAAATGAAGAAAACTTAAAACCAAAAACAGTCGGTGGATGGAATACTATAAGATCTGCAAATGAAGTCAAAAATACAGACCATGCAACTCAAATATATAACCAGGATCAAGCACAACTTGATGATCCTTTTGAATTTGATAGTTCTTCTCAAACATTGGGTTTACAGCAACAATCAAGGCCCGTAAGTATTGGCGAGTCTTATGACGCAAGATCTGAGAGTTCACCACAGGCCAACATTGAACAATCCCAAAATTATCCTTTCGAAGTTGAACATGACCAGTTAGTTCAACCCCAAACAGAAGGCGGAAGTGCTTGGGATCGCGTTAGACGTGAATCAGGACATTAATTTACATTTCCTTTACATGTATATAGTCATTAATATTTAATTTTTAGTCTATCGTAAGCTTAAAGATGTAGGTAAGAACTGCACTGCCTTGCGCTTTTTGAATTTCTGTATTCTTTTTTATGAACTTCTTAAACTACAGTTAATCCTGAATTCCGTAAAGGATAAAAGCCAACACAAGCAATGATTGACATAAATAAGCTTTTTGGAAATGACAAAAAAGATGCTATTGCATTTTACAATGAAGAACATACATTGACACCAGATGAACGAATGAAACTTCATTCATTTTTTGAAGGAACCTATAAAACAACTACAGTTGCTAAATCATTCATGGGAATTTCGGCAGGCCTAACAATGGTCTGGCTTGCACGTCGCAAAAGAAAGATTAGTCCAGTAATGGCGATGATTGGTGGTATTGGTCTTTCGGCATTTGTTTTCAGTTTCATGACACCAACAATTTATGCAAATAAACTCCAAGAACTTGAAAAAAAACTGGGAAAAGACTCTAAAGTCTATAAAGTTGTCGCTGTTACTCCTGAACCAGCAGAATACTCGTATTATTGGTCTGAATATTTTGAGAAATCAATTGTTGATAAATCTGTACGATTAAAGAATCCATCAATACCTACAAACGAAGAAGGTGACAATTTTACAGATAATGAAACACAATTTAAAGAACTCAGAGTAACTGATCAATTAGTTCCACCAGTTGATGTCTCTGAATCATCCGCCTGGGATAAAGTTAGAGAAAAGAAGTAAATGTTTGTGTAGTTCTATAAGTTACCTAAAGAGGAAATAATAAAAGTGCCAGTTCATGTTGAAAACAACCAATGGAAAGCGAGAACTAAGATTTCACTGTTCAACGTGTATTTGGCAATTAATACATCAAAGCTGTTTCTCTGAAATTCTTCCCAAAACCCACATCCCTCCATATGTTTTCTCTTTCTGCAGTAAAGAGAGCAGCTAGCCCCGTTATGGCTCGTTCTTTTGGGGCAAAGAGACTTTTTTCTGCCAAGAATCAAACTTCTCCTTTACAATCAAAAATTATTCCACTTCCAAGCTCAACATTCATCTTAGCATGTGCAATTGGTTTAGGTCTTTGGAGTCTTGATGCAAGATCAGCAATTAATGAATATGTTTGGTGCCCACTGATTCGTTTTTTTACAACTGCCGAACAAGGCCATAATTTAGGCATTGATATTTTAAAATCGGGTCTTTACCCACGTTTATTTTCAGATGTTGATGATCCAGTCTTACAAGTTAATGTTTTTGGTAAGACTTTATCTAATCCGGTTGGTATGGCTGCTGGCTTTGATAAACATGGACAAGTTATGGATCCTTTATTTAATCTAGGTTTTGGTTATGTCGAAATTGGTTCAATTACTCCATTACCTCAACCAGGTAACCCAACCCCAAGATTCTTTCGATTAAGTCAAGATGAAGCAGTTATCAATAGATATGGTTTTAATTCTGTTGGGCATTTAGAAGTTTTAGCTGAATTAAAGAAAAGATTTGCAAAATTACATTCTAAATATCCTGAAGCAACATTAAATTCATTTAGAGATAATAAATTTTTAGCCATTAATTTAGGTAAGAATAAGACTGGTGATGAAGTTCAAGATTATGTTAAAGGTGTTCAAAACTTTGGTTCTTATGCTGATGCATTGGTTATTAATGTTTCGTCACCAAACACTCCAGGTTTAAGAGACTTACAAAATGAAACCAAATTAACTAACTTATTAACAAAAGTGGTTGCTGAAAGAGATTCTCTTGATGGTACATTACTTGACCCATCAAGAAAGCCACCAATTTTAGTTAAAATAGCACCTGATTTAAGTGAACCGGAAATAAAATCAATTGCACAATCTGCAAAAGATTCTAAAATTGATGGTATTATTCTTTCTAACACAACTATTCAAAGACCAGTCGATGATTTAATCACTAAAGGTTCCGTTGTTCAAGAAAATGGTGGTTTATCAGGTAAACCATTAAAACCAATTGCATTAAAGGCTTTTAGGATTTTAAGAGAGTATACTAAGGATAGCAATATTGTTCTTGTTGGTTGTGGTGGTATTAGTTCTGGTAAAGATGCGATTGAATTTGCAAAGGCGGGTGCAACGTATGTTGAACTTTATACAGCATTTGCATATAAAGGTGTCGGTTTAGCTAGAAAAATCAAAGATGAAATTACAACAGAGTTAAAGAAAGAAGGTAAAACTTGGATGGAAATCGTTGGATCCGATGATAAATGATTTTTTTAATTTAGAGAACGCATTTTATAAAATTAGCATGTATATATACATGTATACTAAAACATACAGCAACATAATTATATTTGAATTATGTTTATTCTTGAAAACTCAAAATAATTGGAATAGTAGTTAATTAATTAGAGAAATACGATACTAATCCAAGTATAACAACTAAATAACAGAAATCATTAAATAAATTTCGTGCAAAAGTATAAGCGGTTAAAGCAGAATTCGCATATCCAAAGGAACTAATATCAAAAGACATAATGGTATTATTAGGGAAAATGGATAAGTAATTTAAAAAAGAATGCAGTAGTCCAAACATAATTTCTATATATAAAAACTGGGTCCATAATGAATTATTAAATAAAATTGATGGTAATCGTAAAATTGTTGAAGTTTCAGATACATTCAAGTAAATTAGCAACCATATATAAAGAAACCTAAAAACTGCAAATCCTGACTGATAAACTTTCGATTTTGCAATTTCAATTTCCGTTTTGAGTCCTGTGCCCTTCATGCCTGGCATATTTGGCATACCTGGAAATGAGGGTAAAGACGTATCAGCACCAGCCTTACCACTTATTCCTGCAAACATGGAAGCCATTTCTTTACCAAAGAAATCTTCTGGAATTGGGGCCTGTCCATGGTTATGGGGATGTTTGGTGTCATGAGTGGAATTTTGTAACATTTTATTTAAAATCTGTTCAATATCAAGTTCTGCATTTTCATTTGATGCAAATTCTTGCAATGGTGAATCATCTTCAAGTGATATTTCAAATTCATCTAATCCAGAAACTGGAGGATCATCATCTTCGTTACCAGTTTGGTTCATGACAACACTTGTTCTCTCTGCGGAGTTCCTAGATTTTTGAGAATTAGGTCTCAGTATAGCTGTTGAAGTGTCTATCTCTACGGATGTTGGCAATTTTGCAGATTCCGGTTGTTTTTGATTGCTGTTTTGCTCTTCATCAGTAGTACCCAAAATTTTGTT
The DNA here is from genome assembly GCA_030573095.1 of Pichia paraexigua. NCBI lineage: Eukaryota > Fungi > Ascomycota > Pichiomycetes > Pichiales > Pichiaceae > Pichia > Pichia paraexigua. The sequence goes on along the minus strand of JAJMCR010000027.1, from coordinate 84,517 downwards.
CAGTCTGGAACCTCCAGTGGCCATTTTAGCCGCTCTTTTTTCTCTGAGTAGTCTTCGCTTTTCTGCAGCACTAATCGGTTCTGTCATGATGTAGGAATGCTAAATATTCCTTGTACAAATTTCCTTACCTAAAGAGAACTTTGGCAATATGGAACCTTTTTGAGTTTCATCATGCAAATTCATGTTGATGATTTGTTTATTCTTGATTGAGAAAGAAAACTCGCATCAATTATCAAAAAAAAAAGAGAAAATGAAAATTGTTAAATTGCCTAAGATTTAGCTTACTTTTACTATTGTTTTCTATTAAAAACATACAGATAGCACGATATCCATTCTTCAATGGAGAAACTTAACGACAAGGAGGATCTACGTCAAAAGCAAAATGAGGATCCAAATGAGTCAAAAAATGATGCAATGAAAAAACATTATGAAGAGTTGAGAAAACTTTATAAACCTCCATCCCCAATTCGTTTATTTATCTACGATTTGATTCTTTGGGGGTTTTGTATAGTTTTTGATTGTTTCTTTAGGGATATTAGATCAAGAGGAGGGTTCAAGGTTCCAAAAAAGGATTCGATTATTTTTGTAGCAGCACCACATGCAAATCAATTTGTTGATCCAATTATTCTAATGAGCCAAGTAAAAAAGGCATCTGGTAGACGTGTTTCATGTTTGATTGCTGAAAAATCACATAGACGTAAATTTATTGGCTTAGTCTCAAGATCTCAACTGTCTATTCCAGTCAAACGTGCTCAGGATAATCTTAAAATTAAAAATGGTTCAATCAAGATGGACCCACAAAATGAACTTCATATTATAGGTGATAATACTTCGTTTTTAAAGGATTGTCAACCGAAGGGTATGTTAGCATTACCTAAATCGCTAGGATCTGCAATTATTGAATCTGTCGCAACTGACAATGAATTATATTTGAAGAAACCTATTAAGTTTTCATCAACAAATGCAGAAGTTGAGGGAAAAAAACTGTTAGCAAGTGGTACAGCTTTCAAAGCAGCAGAAAAAATTGATCAATCTGAAGTTTATGCACAGGTTTTTGAACATTTAGCCCATGGCAATTGTATTGGTGTTTTTTCTGAAGGTGGCTCACATGATAGACCTGATTTATTACCATTAAAAGCAGGGGTTGCCTTGATGGCATTAGGTGCAATGGAGTCGACACCAGGTTTAAATATTAAAATTGTCCCAGTTGGTATGAATTACTTTCATGCTCATAAGTTTAGATCAAGAGCTTTATTAGAGTTTGGGGATCCAATAGAAATTAGTGACAGTTTAGTTGAAATGTATAGCAAGTCAGAAACTACAAGTGAAGCAGTTAAAATTTTATTAAGTGAAATTACAAAAGGTGTCAAAGCAGTTACTGTGACATGTCCAGATTTTACCAGTATCTCTGTTGTTCAAGCAGCGAGAAGATTATATTCTAATAATTTCTCAAGCCAGTTGTCAATTGCTTCAATAGTTGAAATGAATAGAAGGTTGTTAGCAGGTTATTTACATTTTAAAGATGAACCAAAAATTGAAAAACTAAAAAACGATATTTTAAATTATAACCAAAATTTAAAAAGTATGAAAATTCCAGATCACTTAGTTGGTAAAACCCCAATTAGATCAAAACTATCAATATTAGTTGAATTTTTACAAACGGGTAGACAAATTTTGCTTCTCTCAATTTTAGCTTTACCAGGTATAATTTTATTTTCACCAGTTTTTATTGCAACCAAAAAAATTTCTGAAAAGAAAAGAGCAGAAGCATTAGCCGGTTCAACTGTCAAAATTAAAGGAAATGATGTTATTGCAACTTGGAAGATTCTAGTTAGTATGGGTTTTGCACCAATTTTGTATACAGTATATTCACTTATTGGTATTAAAATAGTTCATATTTATTATCCAACAATTTCAAGTTTATTTGCATTTATGATTTTTTATTTAATTTCAGTTGCAATTACATACTCTGCTCTAATTGTTGGTGATATTGGGATGGATTTGTATAAAGAAAATAGAGCATCATGGTTGATGTTAACAAACAAACAAGGCTTTGAAGATCTAAAAGAAGAAAGGGATAGATTATCTTCCGAAATCACTGATGCAATCAATGAGTATGGACCTAAACTTTACCCAGACTTTAATTTATTGGATTATGAAAAGAAATTAGAATTGAAGAAACTATTAAAATCTGAGAGAAAGAAGAGACATTTAGAGAAATTGGAAAAGGGTTTAACTGAAGAAGAGCAACTAGAGGAATTGAAAACTCAGGAATTAAGACGTCGTAGAACTCAAAGAAAAGCTGAAATGAAAAACACAGATGATACTAGTGAAACAAAGCTTGATAGAAAATTCATAATGACTCAAGATACTCCATTGCTTAATGAAGACAACAGTACAACCACTGAGTTTTCTTCAACTTCACCAAGTGATATTGAGTCTTCATCTGAATCTGAATATAGCCATATATCGTCTCACCAATCTAAAACATTAGATTCGATTAGAGATCAAATGATTAAAGAAAATAGAGAGAGAGATGAGAAAAATTGATTACAGGTCGGTTGTATTTTTTTTTAAAATAATTACCATTTTACTCCGGTTTCCTGGTGTTTTCTTTATATTTCTTTCGTATAATTAGTTTATAATATATAGTATTACATATACTATCCTTTATGAAAATGACAATATTTCTTTTTCGTTTACGCTAAAAAGAACTCCAATCCCAATCAACGGGAATATTCTGTCTGTTTGTCATTTGATCTTTATGATCAGTATTATTTTTCTTACGTATATCTTTACCATTTGCACCTAAATTATGATCTCTTGTGGTATGATCCAAAACATATTCCTCGTATTGTTGAAAACATTTGAGACATACTTTACAAAGATATTTTTTATCATTGATTATGAAACTTTTCTTCCTAAGATTTTTCAATGTTGATCTTGACTCGGTACCTGAATCTTGATCAATCAAATGCCGATTGCTATTTCCGGTATTATCATTGTCTTCTTCTTCCCAGTTACTACCAAATAATGTGAATCTTGCATTTTCATCTAAATATATATAATTTTTCAAACAATCACCACAAAAAATTTCACCGCATGATCTACAATGATGTTTTCTTCGACTATCTGTGATAAAATTGAATAGTTTACCACATTGTGCACAATTAAATCTTGAGCTATCTGGTTTCCAATGTTTTCTGGTTGGCCCATCAATTGGTTGAGAATTTTCTCTCCCAGTTAAATAATTCCAATAATCCATAATTGAAGAAGACGTCGATCTGATAGATGTAGTGGAAGTAGATTTTGATAAAATAGGTCGTTCAGATGGCGATGAATAAACATCAAACCCTGATTCATTTACTGAAGATTGGCTTGGTGTATTCTTCATTACACGTAAAACAGCTGGCGTATAAAGTGGTCTTTGCTGATCATTAATTTGTTTAAGATAAACGTTTGAAGGATCACGAAATGGGGAGGCATTCCTCTTTGGTGGAGAAAACGCAGTTTGTGGATTATTAGTGATATTATTAGTTACCGACTTCAGATCATTCATAGCACTGATTGATTTATTCTTGGTATTGGTATTATTACTTAGTAAAGAAATTCCAGAACCTGTTTTGGATAAACCTACCGGGCTTATTAATGAGTTTGTTGGAACTTTCTTATGTTGTGACTGATGCTGTTGTTTGGGAAAATAAGAATCGGTATTACTAAATGTTGTCTTATTACCAGAATTTGTAGAAGCTTGTTGCCTTGGAGCATTCTGTGGCAATTTGTGAGTAAATGGAGCGGTTGATTTTGGGCTCATTGGGGACATACTTTTTGCAAATGTTTTTGATTTATTATCCGGCATTTGATTTAACCTTCTAAATTGATCCATCTTTTTCTGTTCTAACTTTTGTTCAAAAACTTGTCTCTGAATATGCTCAGAATTGTTCAAGTCTGGTTGAAATATTTGAGCTTTTGGAGAAATAGTTGACTCTTTTTCTAACTGTTCTTTACTTTGAATTGTTGGTTGTTGTTGTGGTTGTTTTTGTATCGATTCATTTTTTTCATCCGGTTTATATTTATCTAATCTCTGCTGTTGTTCGTTGGGTTCAGAATGTGCATCCATATCATGAATTTTTTTTTCAATTGGTGTATTATCAGTTAAGGTTTCTTTTCTGGGAATATCATCAACGATTTCATGACTTGAGTTAGAAGAATTATTAGATAATTGACGAGTTTGTTCATTTGTAGTCACATTTCGAATAGTTTCATTTGTTTCACTTGTTTCTTGAGTGTGTTGAGTATCGGTTGATTCTTGCGTTTGTATTGTATTATTAGTCGATTGTGTCTTGACAGTAGTCAAAGGTAAAACATTATCTTCATCATTTAGATTTTTGATTTCGTTATGTTTCTTTTGTGGCTTTAAATCAAGTGAGCTATTTCTTGATGCTAAGACTGTCGGCACATTATTAAGTAATGAATTATTCTTACATAATGTATCATCATATGGGGGAATTATATCTTCTTCGGAAACACAAGATTTCATTACATCATGGATACGAGAATTAAAATTTAAATCATTATTATTACTTTCATTAATACCACTATTATTATCATTCTTATCATCATTATCATTATTTTTATTTATCTTTTTATTATCAGCACTGTTATTCATATCATCTAATAAGGTCTGTTTGTCTGTATCCAGATTGGAAACACCCGCATTTGCAGCTGTGTAGTTGTTACTATTCATTGGATATAACTGCAATGACCCATTTGTTTTATTTGATGCCATCTCTTATGATGGTTTAGGATAAACTAGGGAAAAACAAGCCATGACTGAATTGTATTGACGGATGTGTATTTTAAACTTGAAAATTTCAAATTTCACAATTCTTTCATTTGGAAAGTGAGTGAAATCGGGAAATAAAACTTGAAAATTGACTAGAACACGACACGTTGCTTATTATTATCCTTTCTTAATAAGTATCAATATAGCATTCAATCAAAAACAACATGAAGATTGCAAGTATTGATGAGGATGGATACATTCGCATGGATGCCAATGTGTTGAGGGTGCTGAAATTACTTATCCAAACTGCCATTTTTGTTTCAATATCTGCAGCTGCTATAGGTTCAAGATTATTTTCAGTTATTAGGTTTGAATCAATTATTCATGAATTCGATCCATGGTTTAACTTCCGAGCAACTAAGTACTTAGTGACACATTCCTTTTATAAGTTTCTTAATTGGTTTGATGACAAGACTTGGTATCCATTAGGAAGAGTTACGGGTGGTACACTATATCCAGGTTTAATGGTAACATCATCAATTATTTTCAACATATTAGAAAAATTGGGATTACCAGTTGATATTAGAAATATTTGTGTTATGTTAGCACCTGCATTTTCTTCATTAACTGCATTAGCAACGTATTTATTTACATATGAAATCACATCTTCACTAAAATCTTTCAATGACAATAAAATACCAGCATTTTTAAGTGCAATTTTTATGGCAATTGTACCAGGTTATATTTCAAGATCTGTTGCTGGTAGTTATGATAATGAAGCAATTGCAATTACTTTGTTAATGGTTACATTTTATTTTTGGATTAAATCGGTTAAATTAGGTTCAATTTTATATGCATCAATTACATCACTGTTTTATTTTTATATGGTTTCTGCTTGGGGTGGTTATGTCTTTATTACAAATATGATTCCATTACATATTTTTATACTTATTTTAATGGGTAGATTTGATTACAAATTATATACAAGTTATTGTACTTGGTATGCATTAGGTACTTTAATGTCAATGCAAATTCCTTTTGTTGGATTTTTACCTATTAAATCTAATGATCATATGGCAGCATTTGGTGTTTTTGGATTATTACAATTAGTTGTTGTAACAAATTATTTCAAGAATATTTTAACTCCAAAAAGATTTTTCAATTTAATGATTACATTTGGTTCTATTGTATTTTTAGTTGGGTTAACTGGTTTAATTTTAGCAACAAAGTTTGGTTTCATTGCGCCATGGACTGGTAGATTTTATTCTTTATGGGATACAAATTATGCAAAAATTCACATACCCATCATTGCATCGGTTTCTGAACATCAACCTACCCCATGGTCATCATTTTATTTTGACATGAATTTCCTTATTTGGCTATTCCCAACAGGTGTTTATTTATGCTTTAATGAATTATCAAATGAATCAATATTTTTAATTATTTATTCAGTTTTAGGTTCATATTTTGCAGGTGTTATGATTCGTTTGATGTTAACATTAGCACCAATTGTTTGTGTTTCAGCATCAATTACAGTTGGTAAAATAATTGAAGTCTATTTTAACTTTAGAGATTTTTTTACACAAAATAAAGATGACCAAGATGATAAATTAAATAAAAATGGTAAATTTTTCAATGTTTTATCCAAAATTATAATTATTTTTACATTTATTTTTTATTTATTCTTTTATGTTCAACATTGTGTTTGGGTTAATTCAAATGCGTATTCTTCACCTTCGGTTGTTTTAGCAAGTAAAAATAGGGATGGATCACAAGCAATAATTGATGATTTTAGAGAAGCTTATTATTGGTTACGTATGAATAGTGAAGAAGATTCTAAAGTTATGGCATGGTGGGATTATGGATATCAAATTGGTGGTATGGCGGATAGAACAACATTTGTTGATAATAATACATGGAATAATACACATATTGCAACAGTTGGTAAAATAATGGCAGTAAATGAAGAAAAATCAGAAGTTTTAATGAGAAAATTAGATGTTGATTATGTTTTAATTATTTTTGGTGGTATGTTAGGATATAGTGGTGATGATTTAAATAAATTTTTATGGATGGTTAGAATTAGTGAAGGTATTTGGCCAGAAGATGTTAATGAAAGATCATTTTTCACTGATAGAGGTGAATATAAAGTTGATGATTTAGCAACTGATACAATGAAAAATTCATTAATGTATAAAATGTCATACAATGGTTTTGGTGAAGTTTACAAAGGAAGAGATGCAATGGATAGAGTTAGACAACAAAGATTAAGTTCATCTTATGCAAACTCAATTCATTTGGACGTTTTGGAAGAAGTTTTTACAAGTGAAAATTGGTTAGTCAGGATTTATAAATTAAATGACGAAGATAATTTTGGTAGAAGCTTGATAGATATAGGAGATGAAGAACGTCAAGAATTGACACGTAGACAAAGACGTGCACAAGTTAAGAAAAGACCAGATATCGAGCTTAGAGTGTAAGTAACAAATTGTATAAGGACATGAAACATTATTATAATTAATTACAAGATATATAGATCTCTTGTTACCAATTGTAGATCTTTTTGATGAAGATGAAACTGATTATAAAAATATTAATTTATTAATGAACTTGTAACATATTTCAAGTAGATGATGATTTATGTCACTTTTCATGTTTTATATTATTGAAATGAATGAGCCTTCGTTTCATTTACTAAATAAACAATACAATACTAAAAATGTTACTTTACCCTAAAAAACAAAGAGATAAAACTAAATAAACTAACCTATTATTTTTGAACATATGTGTTTCCTCCTCTATAAACCTTGTAGCGTTAACCAACAAAAAAATGATATGAAAACTCGGATCCAACTTTTTAAAACTCCTGTTTTATTTTAAATTGATGAGCCGCCTACTACTTATTCCTTTATCCCTTCCTTTTTTTGCCATTTGCTTTCTTTTGTTTGTTCAAGTTTTCTCCTCCTTTCCTTAGATACTTACTTTATAAAAACCACAAAACTATAAACATGTCAACAGAACAACAAGATATGATTCAAACGTTTAATCAAGATGTTATTTCGTCCTCCGTTGACGATTTGAATCAAAAATTGAAAGATATCGAAACTGCTCAGGCAAAAATTAAACTATTCAAAGCTGCAATTCAAATTGAAGAGGAGAAATTGTTAACTGCTAAGAAGAACGATGATGATGATGATGATGGTTTGGACGCTTCATTAGTCCAAGTTTGTACTGCTGTCACAAATTTAGAAAATCATATTAGGGATGCCATTCAAGATTTTAGAATTCAAGCTAAAGACGACATTCAAAAACTGAACAAAGTTACAGATGAAATGAATAGAAGAATACTTAGATTAGTCAACAAACATTTTTGTGAATCGTCTGGTATATTAGAAGAACTTCCATTTATTGTTGGTGAAAAACCTAAAAATCTCCCACAGCTCACAAACGTTAGCGTTATTCACACATTAACCAATGAGCAGGTCAGATGTTTCCTTCGTGGTTATGATCAGAAAACCACCGAAAGTGTTACAGTACTTAAGAGAAAGTTAGCCAATCTACATGGTATTTCAAATGAAAAATATGCCAAATTTTGAGATTGGATTATATTTTATTGAAGATCCTTTTACATACTACGAAAAAAAGTGTGTTAGTCTTTGCAAAATATTTTTGTGTTATTTGTTTTTAATTTATTAATATCAATGCGATAAACTGTATCCTTTGCTTGGTAGTATTTAATGAATATTATTTTGATCGAACAAACACTTGTATAGGAAAAGGACATTTTCACATTTTTTTCCTAATTTGGAAGGTCTCTTTTTTTTTCTAAAGAAAAAAAACATTTTTTTTTTTTTTTCATTAATTTCATTAATTTTTTTTTTTGGCAGAGACGAATTGTGAAAATTTTCAGCTGGCAAAATAATTCTAAAACTTAACATCAAAATTAATCCTACAATTTCTCATCCAGTTCCTTTTCTTTGATTTTATTTCATTCTTTCCCAGATATTGGGCATATAAATCTAATTAAATTAATTAAATAAATAAGTAAATAAGATGAAATACGTTGTTGTATCAGGTGGTGTTATTTCAGGTATTGGTAAAGGTGTTTTAGCCTCATCAACTGGATTATTACTTAAAACTTTAGGATTAAGAGTCACATCAATTAAAATTGATCCATATCTTAATATTGATGCGGGTACAATGTCACCATTAGAACATGGAGAATGTTTTGTTTTAGATGATGGTGGAGAAGTTGATTTAGATTTAGGTAATTATGAAAGATATTTAGGTATTTCATTAACAAAGGATCATAATATTACAACAGGTAAAATTTATTCAAATGTTATTGAAAGGGAAAGAAAGGGTGATTATTTAGGTAAAACAGTTCAAGTTGTGCCACATATTACTAATGCAATTCAAGATTGGATTGAAAGAGTTTCTAAAATTCCTGTTGATAATTCAGGTTTTGAACCAGATGTTTGTATTATTGAATTAGGTGGTACAGTTGGAGATATTGAATCAGCACCATTTGTTGAAGCTTTAAGACAATTTCAATTTAGAGTTGGACATGAAAATTTTGCATTAATTCATGTTTCATTAGTTCCAGTTATTCATGGTGAACAAAAGACTAAACCAACACAAGCTGCGATTAAAGATTTAAGAAGTTTAGGTTTAATGCCAGATATGATTGGTTGTAGATGTTCAAATGAATTAGATTTACCAACAATTGAAAAAATTGCAATGTTTTGTCATGTTGGTAATGAACAAGTTTTAGCAATTAGAGATGTTAATTCAACTTATCATGTTCCATTATTATTAAAGGAGCAAAAAATGGTTCAATATTTAAGTAAAAGATTAAAGTTAAATGAATTGAATATTCAAACTGAAATGTCATTAAAGGGTGAAGAATTATATAATAAATGGACATCATTAACAAATCAACATGATAAATCATTTGAAAAAGTTACAATTGCCATTGTTGGTAAATATACTAATTTACATGATTCATATTTATCAGTTATTAAATCATTAGAACATGCATCAATGAGATGTGGTAGAAGATTAGAAATTGTTTGGGTTGAATCAAGTGATTTAGAACCAGAAACTGAAGTAATTAATAAATCGAATTTCCATTCTGCATGGCAATTAGTTTGTAAAGCAGATGGTATTTTAGTTCCTGGAGGATTTGGATCAAGAGGTATTGAAGGTATGATTTCAGCTGCTAAATGGGCAAGAGAGAATAAAATACCATTTTTAGGAGTTTGTTTAGGATTACAAATTGCAGTTATTGAATTTGTTAGAAATATTTTAGGCAATTCTAAGGCATCATCAGTTGAATTTAATCCTGAATTATTAGAAGAAGATCAAGCAGTTGTTTATATGCCTGAAATTAATAGAGAAATTTTAGGTGGTACAATGAGACTTGGATTAAGATCAACGGTATTCCAAGAAAACAGTGAAAGATCAACAATTAGAAAACTATATGGAGATTCAAAGGAAGTTTTTGAAAGACATAGACATAGATATGAAATTAATCCGAAATTAATTGAAACTATTGAAAGTAATGGATTAAAATTTGTTGGTAAAGATTCAAATGGTGAAAGAATGGAAATTTTTGAATTAGATAACCATCCATTTTATGTTGCAACACAGTATCATCCAGAATATATTTCTAAAGTGTTAGATCCATCAAGACCATTTTTAGGATTAATTGCAGCTGCATCTGGTACATTAGATAAAGTTTTAAAAATGGATTTAAAGCAACGTTCAAATGATTTTTAATAAAGAATTTTATTTTTCAAAAATATTAAGTTTTTTTTTATAAATGTTTTATTTTAAATATATATTTATATAATTTGTTTTCTTTTCTTTTTCATTTACCTAAATTAATTACAAATGATAAAAAGAAGCTTGATAATACAGGGATAGTTAAATTATCATCAAGATTAAAAATCTCAATGCCTTCACTTAAAGAGGCTATAAAACCAGATAGTAAAGACAAAGTTAATAAATTAATATGATTAGTATTTGGATCATAATTGAAATCGTCAATAAGTGAAGGATATAGAGGAGTGATTAAACCATAAAATAAACAACAAGAAAATATACCACATAAAAAGGCAGCAATTGAACCAACAAGAGATTTATTTTTTGATATTTTTGGAGATAAATAACCAAATCTTCTACCAATTGTTGAAGCAGCAGTATCAGACCAACTTAATAATAAGATTGACATAATTGAAACATCTTGTTTATTGAAATAAAAGGTAATTAAAGAGCCTAATTGAAACCAAATTACACCATTAATTGAGTTAATTTCTGAATCTCTCATTAAAAATCCCACAGTTGAACAATATAGTTTATTAAAATACTTATTATTCAATCTTATTAAATCAAGGACAGAAATGATTGAAACTGCAATAAATAATGGATATATAACACTTTTGACTTTGTAGTGATTTAAATGTAAATATAAGGTAATAAAACCAATAGATACATGAAACAATTTACGTGGAATTTCATGTTTATGAATTAAAGTATAGAATTTTTTATGAATAGGTAATTCAACAGTTGAGGTAGATGTAGGGATTGAAGATTTTTTTTCACTTTTTATAAGTTCGACATCGGATTCTAGATCTGAAACAGAATCTGAGTTATAATCGTCGTCGTTGTCGTCGTCGTCGTTGAGTACTGTGGCGTTTGATAGTGTGTAGTCGGGATCATTTGATTCATCATAGGTGTCATCAATAGACGTGTTGAATCTATCTCTAACCGTGGAGGTATTCGGATCAACACCAGACATGGTTAAAGTGTTGAATGAAACAAAGGTAGATCTATCAGAGAGCCAAAACCGAAACCGAAACCAAATCCAAAATAAAAATAAAAATAAAAATAAAAATAAAAAAATAGAGTAAAAATCAAAATCAGAATCAAAACCAAAATAACCTTGACTATCTTCTAGATACAAACACTACATAGCCAACACAACGTACTCATGTGAAAACGCGACAATAGCTTTGTGTCATGAATTTTGCGCAAATTTCCCAACTGGGCAAATGAAAAACAAAATTACATTTTCTTCTAATCATATCAATAAATCGTTAAAGTATATAAAGATAACAAAGTTGGAGTCTATATAATAATAGTACAAAAAATTCCTTTCTCATATCGTTATTGTTTTTTAGTAGTAACTGGTTTTAGCCAATTGACTATTTCTTGGTAGAATCAGCACCGTCTTGCGCACCGTGAGTAGCACCAGTGACAACGCCAGAGACGTATTCAGCAGCGTCGGATACGGCCTTCTTGCCTGACTCCAGTGCATCGCCTGCAGATTCGGACCATGTTTTAGCATCACCTGCGGCCTTGTCGTGGCCCTTTTGAACAGAATCGCCCAGTCTTTGAGACAGGGATTTTTCGGAATCTGGGGTCACATAGGACGCAGCCTTGTCGTAGGTGTCGGTGACGGTTTCCTTGGCCTTGTCGTAGGTTGATTTTTCGGAGTCTGGGGTGACTGAGTCTTGGATCTTGGTGGCAAATGATTTTCTGTTAGCGTCGGACATGTTTTATAAGAGTGGATATAGATGTGTTTGTTTGATGATAGAAAGAAGAGAGAGAGAGGGTGGAGAAGAAATGCTAAGAGGTTGGGGCATGGTGTGGTTTATATAGTGCATCACGAGAGAGCAACTACCCAGCCAGGGACGGGTAGCAGAAATGGCGGATGCTGGCTGTAGCCATGATGGTGGAATTGCGTAGTGGTGGGCTTTTCCTATGTGTTGAGGATGTGCGCAATGTGTGACCACTCCTGGGCGCGCGCGAGGGGCGAGTCGGCGGCGGCCTGGGGCGAATGGTGCGTTTCCTCCACGAGGGGGCCGGCCAGCGCTGCGGGGCGGGACTGGCCCTGGGACTGGCTCTGGTGGCGGGCAAACAGCACGGCCGTCAGGCCGGTGGGCGTGGGGATCAGTTCCCGCCCGCGCAGAAAGGCCCGATGGCCGGCCGCTACAGGGCCCGTGTGGGCGACGGCGATGGGCAGAATGTGGAACGTGGCCTTCGGAGGGGACTCGATGTTCATGGGGGGCAAGGTGGGCAGGGGAGACCAGAAAAGTGGCACACTCCTCTCTCGTCGCAGTGGCGGCAGACATCTTTTGCGTTCCACAGCGGGTGCAGATGCAAATCGACGGGTGCAGGTGCAAATCGACGGGTCGGCCCTGCAAATCGACGGGTCGGCCCTGCAAATCGACGGGTCGGCCCTGCAAATCGACGGGTCGGCCCTGCAAATCGACGGGTCGGCCCTGCAAATCGACGGGTCGGCCCTGGCTTGCAAGGCCGCCCGCTCATCCCCACATCTACAGCACTCCATCATGGCTGGCCCTCCTCCTCCATCTCTCTTCTCTCTATCCTCCAGCTCCACGCCTGCAATGTCGCCTGCCCACTACCCATACATCATCTCCCGCTGGCTGGACCCTATAGTCGCCGTCGCCATCGGGGCCGCCGCCTACGCCCTGCACGAACAACGGGAACACCGCCAACCCACTCTCTACACCCATCTCTCCAAGTACTTTTCTATGTAATGCTATATATAATATATTAGGATACGACGTATATACCAGTAGACGCTCAGAACTTCACTCCGCCCTCCATGGACACACAAAACCCGTCCTGTTGCAACAACTCCACCACTCTTGCCACCATTTCCACCGGCATTGCGCCCAGCTCGACCCCCACCTCCTCCAATGTCATCACGGTCCCCACCAATCCACTCCCGTCCACCCACAGACGTACAACGTCCGCCCATTCCTCGTCACTTTTCCACCACACCCATCCGTCAGCACCCACTTTGCCACTATCTTGCAAAAACTGCAAAATGTCCGCCACCAATTCCTCACTCGCCTTTCTGTCGATTTCCTTATTCTCGAAAATACCGTCATCTTTACTCAACTTCCATATCTTGCCATCTTCACAGTAACTCACCACTATATCTGCCCATTTTTCCAGCTGGCTCTTAAACACCGCTTCATTTGGCTGTTTGGTGAAAAACGGCGGGAACTTATAGATACTAGGATATTCAAACACCATTACAGTCTTGTACTTGTTCTTGTATATATATATATATATATATATAAAAAGGGGTGAAAACAGAAAAACAATCAACTAGCGAAAATGTCGTTGAATGATCTAGTTTATCAATATTTATACACCAATAATTTGAAAAAAGATGAGGCTCAATTAGATGACCAAATTAACACTCTAATCAACGAATTAGGATTGAATGGTATCGATAATTTAGAATCCGTTGTTGAAAATATGATAAGTATAAAATCAATCATCAAGGATCATGATACTAATGATATCAATGCCGATAATGAAAATAATACCCCCATCTCAACAACTATAATAGACAATGATGTTGATGTTTCTTCTCAACTTAGTGAATTAAACCAACTTACTAATCGCCTCCATTCGTCAGACACTAATGCTACCACAATTGCTACCCCGGTAAATAACGTGCAATATAATAAATTACTATTAAAGTATCAAATGTTATCATCTTTTATCACCGATTTACTGAACTCAATGAACTCAGTCGATATTTATAACGATGATTTATTATTAGAGATCTTAAATGATTGTAGTTATATACAGGATTAATCAGAACTATTTATTTATATAATGATATAAGCTTTCCTTCTTTTCTTCTTACCTTCTCTCTCTCTTTCTCTCTTTTCACTCATGATTCAATATTTGAAAAATATCTATTATTGATAACATTCCAGTTAATATTATCCCAAAATTTCTCCAAATAATCTCCCTTACCACTAACTCCATAATCTAATATATATGCAAATTCCCAAACATTACAAACTAATAATGGTAATGAATAATCTTTAACACCATTTTGGATATTTTCTTTATTTTTCAAAACTTTTTCTTTAAACTCACTAAACTTGAAAACGGTATTTAAATCAATATCTTGATTTCTAGAATATAAATATGGCGTACCTTCATTGTTACAATTAACGATTTTCAATTGTTTAAACTCATCTTCAACCAAAAATATCCATCCATTGCCACTTAATAAATCTGCATTTAACAAAAACTCGTTCTTGAAATTCTCTAAACTTCCAAATTTTTCATTAATTTTACTTAATAATTGTGGTTTAATTTCATTTGATGTGGATTTTATACCACTTGAATTATCCTTTAATTGTTCAAAAAATAAATGATTGTTATGAATTTGCGATGCATAATGGAAAATATCGGATTTTAATGCATCTTTACTTGTAGCCATTGCAATACTCATTGGAGATTTGGTTTCTAAATCTGTATCAACAACTTTCATATTTAATTTATTAATTAAAAATTTTTGGTAATCTAACCATCCAGTTTTAAATTGTAATGGTGTCATTAATCCTTTAATACCTTCTTGTGAATAAGTTTTTTCATTTTTTAATTTGGGTGCTATATGAAGTAGTCTTTTAAATGTCAGTTGATTAAACATCTTTACTTAGGATGTAGAAGCGGAGGGAGTTTAACAAAGTGAATATTTATGCAAAACCAGTATTTTCTCTTTTGTCGACGAATGAAATTTCAAGTTGGAAAAATCAACTCAAGGAAATGAAAACTGAGAAAAACAAAAAAAAAATGTTACGTAAGCATCTTCATTTGTACAACCCTTTTCCTTTCCTTTCCTTTCCTTTCCTTTCCTTTCCTTTCCTTTCCGTATCACAATGTTCAAACAAATTACAAGGAGATGGTATTCTCCTCTTAATTATAAGAGAGTCGTGACACCTAATAGATTTAAAAAAATTTCAGATCCAATTCAAAACCAATATCAAGAAAATCAATATCAAGAAAATCAATTTCAAAATCAAGCCAACAATGAAACCACTACTACACCTTACGATAATTATGGGAATCCAAATTACAACACACAACCATCCATATCATATAAACCATCTTCAACTTCTTTAATAACCCCCAATCATCCGGCTTTCCCATTATTATCACAATCAACATTAATAATTGAACGTAGAATTGAATATATGAATTTATTTCTTGGATTTGAACAAGCAAATCAATATGCAATTTTTAATACATCAAATGAACAAATCGGCTGGATCATGGAACGTGATTATGGTATTACTAAGATGATATTAAGACAAATTTATAGATTACATCGTCCATTTTTAGTTGATGTTTTAGATATGAATGGTAATTTATTACTAAGTATTAAACGTCCCTTTAGTTTTATCAATAGTCATATTAAGGCCATGATTCCATCTACTAATGAACTATTAGAAAAAAATAATGGTTTAAATGTTGATAAAAATGGTTTAATCGATGTTGGTGAAAGTGTACAAAGTTGGCATTTATGGAGACGTAGATATAATCTATTTAATTATAATAATGGAAACTATAATCAATTTGGTATGATTGATTCCGGCTTTTTATCTTGGGATTTCCCAATTTATAATAAAGACAGTATGGTATTTTCTTCAGTTAGTAGAAATTTCAATGGTTTATTTAGAGAAGCTTTAACAGATACTGGTGTTTATGTTTTACGTATGGATCCTTTAGATAATGAATTAAAATATGATGATGGTAATGAACAAGTTGCTGAACCACTTACACTGGATGAAAAGGCTGTCGTTTTAGCTAATGCTGTTTCAATTGACTTTGATTATTTTAGTAGACATTCCGGTATGGGTGGTGGTGGCTTATTTTTCTTTGGTGGTGGTGGTGATGATATATAAAAACTTAAGTACTGTATTTATTCTGTATATAGCGATGTATTTAAGCAAGAAAATTTACTGATGCTATATTAACTGAATTGGACAAAAAACACTATAGTTTGACAAAACCAACTCCACATAATGTTGCAGCATTTTACATTTGAACATGTGTGTGACTTCAAATTTGTGCAGCGTCTTTTTTTTTTCACGCATGCGCTGAAGGCTTAGCTAGAATCATCATCACTCTTATCACAAGTATTTAAAGGGTGCAGCTCGCATGTATAAAACATATACTTATATCCATTCAGTTGTATAAGTATTGATTTCAATTAATCAAAAATAAATAAAATAAAATAAATAAATGCAATCTAATACTCAATATTTACCACCTCCAACATTCCCAAAATCATCCTTTATCGATCCATCTAATCCATTATTCCCAATCTTATCTCAATCAACAATCATAGTTAAACGTAGAATTGAAAGATATAATTTAATTTTAGGTGTTGATCAATCTAATAAATATGATATTTTAGATATAAATGGTCAAATAATTGGTTCATTGCTGGAAGAGAGTTCGTCATTTGGTGCTGTTTTAAGACAATTTACAAATAACAATAGATCTTTCAAAATTAAAATGTTTGATAATTATGGTAATGTTTTATTAATTATCAAACGATCTTATACGTTAGTTAAATCGGTTGTTAAAGTATATTTACCGAATGGTAAAGAGATTGGTAAGTCCGTTCAAAGTTTAAATATTATAAAACGTAAATACACATTATTCACATCTGATTCAACAAATCCATTTGGTTTGATCAATACATTACCATTGAGTTGGAAATTCCCAATTGTGAATAATGGAAAAATGTTAATTGGTTTAGTTAATAGAAGTTTCAATGAATTTTTTAGTCAACTTTTTAGAAATACAACTATTTATGTCATTAAAATGGATTATCAAAGTTATGCTGGTTGCAGTGATAAAGTAATGGATCATAACGGTTTATCATTGGATCAAAGAGCTGTTGTTTTAGGTAACGTTATCTCTATTGATTTCGATTACTTTGATGAACAAAACAAATGAAAAAGTACTTAAGATAGTTTTAGATTACACCGGCTTTTAATGGTTTGTTATTATGATCACCTTTTCAACCATCGTTTCATGCCTTTCTTCTTTTTTTGTAATTTTTATTACCTAATTATATATTTATCAAATTCTGTAAAATGTCAACCCAATCAAAAAAAAATGACAAATAAAACATTCATTAATTATAAAAGTTATAGAAAAAAAAACTAAAGAAATAATACCCTCATTAACTTGATCTAAATTAAGCACTGAAACCAATAACACCACAAGCTGGTCTTGGGCCTGCATTACCAGTCTTTAAAGATTCTGGTACACCACCCTTACCTAAATCATCTTGGCCACCATGAACAACAACAGTTCTACCTAAAATTGAATTTTGACCGAATAAAGTAACTAATTTATCAGTTTTAGAACCCTTGGCAATACCTGAACCATCGGTTTGAATATTACCCAAATCACCAACATGTCTAGCTTCATCTTCTGGTGCACCATGTGTCTTACCGAATGGATTGAAATGTGGACCTGCAGATGTACAACCATTGGTATTGTCACCAAATTGATGAATGTGGAAACCTCTTAATGCAGATGCATCGTTACCTTCAATATCCCATGAAATTGTGGTTGGTTCAGATTCTGCTGCTTGTTCGAATGTAACAACACCCTTGACTGTAGAATCACCTCTAAGAACTGCGACTGCTTTAACCATTATTGCGTATATGTATCAATTGACTTGCAAAAAGAAGAAGAAAAAACCTGCAAAGAAAAACTTGGTGGCAAATGCCTGTCCTTTATACATCGTTAGTAATTTCTACCCAATGGCGATTCCCGATTTTTCGTCTTCTTGTTTTCTATTCGAGATTAATAAGCTTAACTGCGAAACTGCGGGTTCGGATTTTCCCCGTTGCGTCGATCGGCGCGACCGAATTGAGACCACGTACTGGTATATGTATATTACAACATGAATAGGTACAGAGTAAACCAGTTTGGCATTGTTGGATTTTCTATATTTGTTTTTGAGAACACAAGCCATGCTCAATTTCTTCAGAATAACCGGTGACATTGCCCATCTTGTTTCAATTCTTATATTGATTCATTCGGTTGAAACAAAGAGATCGGCAAAGGGGATTTCTCTCAAAACTCAGATCTTATATGCTTTAGTTTTCATTACTAGATATTTAAGTTTATTAACCTTTGATTTTGGTGGCTCACTTTATAATACACTAATGAAAATTTTCTTTTTAGGTTCCACCTTTTATTCAATTTATATAATCAAGAAGTATACAAAAGAAATTACCCAATATATTGATAATTTCCCAATTTCCTACTTAATAATACCATCTGCAATTCTAAGTTTAATATTCAACTATAAATTTACATTTTTAGAAATTACTTGGAGTTTTTCGTTATGGTTAGAGTCCGTTTGCATTTTACCCCAATTGTTTATGTTGCAAAATCAAAATGAAGGTGATTTATTAACAACTCATTATATTTTCGCTTTAGGTGTATACAGAGCATTATACATTCCAAATTGGATTTATAGGTATGTTTCTGAAGAAAGATTTGATATAATTAGTGTTTCTGCCGGTATTATTCAAACTTTAGTTTATTCTGATTTCTTTTATATCTATTATAAAAAAGTTATTAAGAACTCTTTAAAATTACCACAATAGATAATGAATTTTTCTTTGTATAAAAAAAAAATTTAAAACACATACATATATATATATATATAAATAAATTAATTCATTGATTAATCCCTTTTCAGTGGGAAATATTCAGTACGTACACCATCTTTTGTAACAATTAAAATTTCTAATCCATCACCAACTTCAATATGTCTTTCGGTTGCTGAAGAAAATGCATCTCTAACTAATTGAATAACTTCATCTAATGATAAAAATCTAATTTCTTTCTTTTTAGTACCATTACTTTCGGGATCCATTTGATTCTTAAAATTAACTTGATTATCTAAAAATGGCATAATTAATGAAGCAGCTGCACCACCAGCTCTACATTGCTCTCTTTCATAAGAACCAACAGGATCAAATGAATAAATTGCACCTTTCCCATCTTCATCTAAACCAGCTAAAATTGTATGAACATAATATGGAAAAAATCTTTTACCATAAAGCATATGCTGTATTAATCGAGCTGCACTAGATACATTTAATTTTTTTTCATGATTAAAATGATACCATTTAATTTTATTTTCAAAAACTTTAACTAATTGGGTTGCATCACCTGCAAATCCATTTGCTGATAATAATAAATCATCTCCAACATCAAAAACTTTTGGTTCATATCTTGAGTTAATACTGTATCCAGTTGTTTGTCTTGTATCACCTGCTAAAACTGCAAAATCTTCACCTGCAATACCTAAAATTGTACCACCATTGTCTGAATATGGATTAAATCTATGTTCAATTGGTTGAGTTTGTATTTCATTGGCGTATTCCGTCGTTGGAATTGTCTTTTGCATGATTTAACTGTATTTTTTGAAGTTGTTAGAAATCCAATTAAATTTGCCTTGAGTTTAGATGAAATTAAAGATAACTTACTGATTTCATCTTGAATTCACAATATTCATGAGTTTAATAATTTGCCCTCGCCATTTTAGTTGAAATTATCGAATTTTTACAATTTTGGTATTTTTCTCAATTTTAGTGATCCGTTCAATTTCAATAAATTAAGAATTATGTTGAAATATGGAAACTCTTGTTTATTTCATGAAGTAACTTGCCGGTAGATTTGATTGAGCTATAAATAACAGATTAATTATTAGCTTGTAAACCTAAAATCTAATTTATCGATAAACTTAATACAGCTTTCCGATATTATTACGTAATAGTATAAGAAATTAGGTAGTTTCGTTACCCAATTTCGATTTTAACGCTAGATCTTTTACGAAATCATAGGTTGACAGATATTGTGTTTTAACTTTAAGACGATTTTAGCATTTTTTAATTTATGGTGTACTGCCTTTTTTTAGGGATTAACTACTGAAGAATAATAAAACTTTTGGATAAAAGCTACAAGGTAGCAGATTTAACCAATTACAAAAATTATGTGACCTTAATAAAAGACATTGTTAGATCAGGAATCGATCCTAGGTGGAACTTGTAAGTAAATCCTAACTGCAGAAAATCACAATATGACAATTGCTCGTTTTACATTCAAAGATGAAAGTTGGAAACAAAGACAGAATTTAAGTTATGCTTTAGGTAACTTTCGAGATCCTTGAAGTGAAAGCACTAAACCAGCAAATGAACTTATTAAAACAAGATTTTATTAATAGAAATGCAAATTCATATAATAATTCATTTTTTTTGTTGAGAAAAAAGATAAAAGCATATATATTTGCCTGGATGTAAGCTATTTTTATGTTTTCTATTGTCAATTGGTGATATTTTTATCCTTGGATTACCTTCCTTACATAAATGACAAAAATGTATTAAACTGAAAGATTTTTAAATATTAAAATATGAAAAAAAGGAATACATATAGTTATTTGAATACATAAAGACACGGACATCAGAACAAAACTAATAAATCCTAAAGAATCAAAGTATTTATGTAACATTGTTCCTGAAATGAATGGAGAAAGAAGACCAGGGAGAAAAATCAAAACATTAAGTTATGAATTAAAAGATACTGAAAAAATATTTTATAACCAAAAATTAAAATTAAAACATATCTCAATAATGTTAGCGTTAGTAAAACCTTTCACTATGGAAGAACTGATCAGAATGGTAGTGAGCATTTTAATTATGACACTATATAAAATAACAATACTAAAATTTTTGTGATGAGTATTGATACTGTGTTCATTATGTTGAAAAATAAATCAATTAAATATATCAACGTTTGCTTTTAAAAAGAACTAAGAGGTGAAAATGATGTACATGCTTTTTGGGCTATATTTTTCAACTATTCCTCCTGCTGAACTAATTGTCTCTTTTAAAAAAATTTCTTAAAGTTAATTACAACGGTCAAACAGACTTCTGGAACATCAACAAATATGAGTTGTAAAAAGCTTTTTAAGGATGAATCACAATCTGAATTGACTAGTATTAGTGCTGTTATTCGACATTTAAAAATTGCAGCTGACACAAACAATTAACTTGTGTGACGAATTTGGCATTAGGTTGGTAATAAAAGTTTTGTTTACAATGAGTCAATGGAAATTTATATGCTATATTGTCAAATAGCAAGAGTTGCTTTGTCCTTTTGTAAAAAATTAAAACACTAACTGTCTTTATAAAATGTAGCATATTGATTTTGTTGGTAAACTTCCCTCTGCATCGATTTCAATTGGCAACTAAACTTTACAAAGATTGGTTAGTTGCCATTGAATATATCAGTAAACTTTGTATTCATCTGCAGAAATTACCCACGGTGCTGATACAGTCGTATAATCCTTTAAAAGGTTATTTACATATCCCCTAATTCCAAAGATAGTGGTACCTCCTTTTTTTTTTGAGTGTTTATTATCCACCAACAAATTCAAAAGTTGATAGAGTTAGTGCTATTTAAAAAAAATTTAAGACTACACAAAACAATACCCATTATTAGTCAATATTTCTACTACAAGAAATTTGGAAATACACAACAAAGTCTCCAAATAAACAAAATATCAATTGATCGGACAGAATATATTGAGTTCATCCACATATTGAACATATTGGTTTTCGTTCAAGAATTGATCAATTACTTGAACATTCATGGAAGTAAATAGATGAGTATAATGGTTTGGTAAAATCCGTGATTGAATCTAAGAACAAACTTCTTGAACTCTAAGAAAATGTTGAAATTAATTTAACAAACATTAAAAAAACAGATGCAAATGTTAAATACCATAGAGACGACATATGAATGTCGGCTGTAAAAACATTATAAGAAAAGAAAATGTTAAACTACTGCAATTCAAATTAGTTAACTACAATAAATGCAAATCGTTGAAAATTTGCATAACAATCTGAAGAATTATCATATAAACACAAAGGGAACATTATTAATTTCACTGTTTCTATTATTGAAATTTTACATTGTTTCTTTCATTGATTAATATGCTTAGATGTATTTTTCATCAATCATAAAAATGTGCTTTCAAGGTTTAAATTTTAAGTTTTAGTTCTCTCTGAAGTATCAGTTAAATTTTGGATTTTCTCATTTAAGGTTTTAGTTCCTTTGATCTTAGACACTTTAAATAATCAAATTCAGTTTCAAAATCACAGGTTTATCACCAAATGATCCGGAAAAAAAACGATTTTTCAATAAGGATTGTTGTGAAGGGTAAGAATCAATAGATTCATACTTCTGATTTTTTCCAACTTTTACAACAACTATTTTGTTGCATCTTTTCATACAAGTTGCACGTCTTATATGTGCAGCCATTTGTTTTTAGTATAATTTTAATCAATAAATTTTTTAAAGTTCTATAGATAATAAAGCCATTTAAATCTTTATGATTGAATTTTATACATGTGGAATAACCCTTGATTTTATTAAGCTAATAATGTATAATCTGTTTTGAACAGTGATAAGTAGTTGTAAAAAATAATAGAATAACATTTTCACTAAATTATTACGTAATAAATTATTACGTGATACAGAAACCAACGCAGGTTTAAAGTATGACAATTGTCAATTAACGATCATTTTACTATAATACGAGTTACTATCGACATTTGATATCAAAGCTGCCACATTCCCACGTGTGAGCTTAAATTTTTTATGTTTAAGGGAAACTATTCTCTTTTTTTAATATCATTGGGAGAGAAACATAAACTGTTGTATTTGAAAAGATAATTTCAAAATTTGTTTTTTACTTCGTTCAATATGCTGTATTCTCATAAATACTTCTCTTATAGTATTATAAATCGTCTGTATCAAGTAAAACTAAAGCGATAAAGCACTTGTAATAAAGAATATGTGTACATAATAAATCATATACTTACGAATTGTTTAACATGAATTGAATCTTCAACGCATTCCAATACGGAAATTAGTAAAGCTACCTTTTTTAGTGGAATTTTGACAGTCTCAAAACAGGTTGAATTTCCAGAATCAACTTAAGCGTTCTTGCACATAAAGGTAATGCTTAAAAACTTAATGTCTGACATTTAACAAAATTCATAAATTGTAAGATATTCTATTATTTATAAACAATATATCTTTTTTCTCAAACCTATTTGGCCAGAACTTCTGTGCTTGGCTTTTAAGACCCAATACACGATATACAGAATAACGTCATGTTATCAAAAAATCTTTCCTGGTTAGTACCACTTTACTCATCTGTTTCTGCAACAGGTTTTCTTCCATTGGATGTTAATTCAACTGATTTTACATTGGTTCCAGTTTCACTACCTGTTGAATATGATAGTGCACAAGTATGTGCATTAACTTCAAACTTTCTCGGAAAACTACCCGCTTAAGTTACATATGGTTTAAAGTTATCAAGTTAAAGGTCGTCTGTATTTGAAATCACAAAATTATGATTCTTTCAATAATTGAAACTAAAAAGCAATAAACCAGGTTCAAATGGCCAACTCTATCGAGATGATTGTTATTGCTCCTCATATTTTAAATTTAAAGCTACGTCAAATCCTTATAATTAGAACCAGTTATGTATGAAAAATGGAATGCAAATTCAAATTGACTTTTCAGGTGGAGTCTTTTATGATTATAAGTTAAATTGTAATTTTGAGCTTGTCATGATTATCAGTTAGTTAAGTGATGTTTTGATGAACCTTCAACTTCTACAACTTTAACCACTTCTAAACTTCATCTACTCCAACAACTTTTAGTTCCTCAAGTTTGACAAGTTCCTTAAGTTCTTCAATTCCATATACTTTGTCGAGTTCAAATTCATCCATTGATTCATCATCAATTCAACAACTTCAATTTCCGCTGTCATCACTCACAGTTCAGGCCACAATAAACCAGCCATATGCACAGCTGGAAATAATTTAGTTTCTGTTGGCAAATCATTAATTACCGTTATTACAACATGATGTGATATTCCAAGTACTGTCAATGTTGTAACTAGTTTATACTGCTTATGAAACAACATATTTTGACGTATCAAATACCATCATAACTTTTTCAAATGGTATTAATACAAACATTGTCTGCCCATCAAACAAGAAAACCCGCTCAAAAATATACTTACTAGCACTGAGTGCTTCGATGATAGGTGTACTATTCCACCTTCAACGGCAACTACCTTTTCAACCACCACTATTGTTCCAGCTGAATGTATTGGTGATAAATGTATTCATCCACTAGGAACAGTTTCTATTGTTGAACCAGACAAAGAATCTCCACCAACTACTTAAACCACAGAAGCTCCAACAAGTGTTCCAATCATCACACCGGTTACCCCACTTGACTGCACCTCTACTTTTGATAATGCAAAAAATGTTGGTTCAGTTAATTAAACAAAAAGTTTCAAATTTATTCTAGGTGTTATAAATCTAAGAATAAAAATATAATTCTGATATCCAAACTTCAACAATTAATCAAATAATCAGGATGTTTTGATCTACTTCAGTTTATTTACTTTGTTCACCTTTATTATTTTCATTTTTTCAATCGTTTGCCTCAATTAACTTTCAGTTACGATATCTTTCTTTTCCTTCTGAGTTAACTATAGTCATTTTGTGTCATTTTTTTATTTTCACATTCGTTTCCTTTAATTTAGTTTTTTTGTATTCATAATTTCACAAATTAAAGAGCAATGTACCGTTCAGGGTATTTTTTAATACACAAATTTACTTGATTAATCAAACACTATAATAAAATACCATGTAACAAATAGAAAATGGTTATATTATTATAACTTTACACGAGCTTAACAAATACCAAGAATATAATTATAGTAGAATCCAATAACCTGAAGATGCGAATCGATATGTAAATATTCGTTGTCACCATGCATATGTGCTTCAAATAAATTGGTCTTACCAGGTTGTGACCTATAAATATGGTTAGTTAATTTCCAATAATGTTTGGTGTCAGTATTCCCTTGCATTGTAGTGGGAGCAACAATGTAAGGGGTATTCTTTATTTCTTCAGGATACACTTCTTTTTCGTAAAAAGATCTCATATAACTTGTTAACCTAAACCATTTTTCATCATATACAGGAGTAACTGGTGAAACAGGCATATCTGAGCTTGTTATTGAATAAATTTTGACAACACCTTTTGCTGTTGGTTCAATTAAAACCTTATCATTAATTGTCAATCCCATACCTGCATCAACTGCTGCTGGTTGAGCATGTTTAATAGCTTTGTCCCAGATTGTATTAAAATCATTACCAATTGTAATTCTATGATTTATAATAACTGTAGCATTTCTTGGTAAAGAGTTAAATTTATCACCACCTTGGATAACATCAACCGCTTGACTTGTTTTAATAGTGTATTCGAATAATTGAAGTTTTGATAATTTTGCTAGTAAAATTTTCTTTGCTAAATTATTCACTCTTGCTAACTTGGCTAATAACTTTGAAATCAAAGAACTTGGATTCTTTTCGGCAACACATTCTAGTAAGTTTAACATTGGATTGTTATCAGGTAAAATAGATAAAAATTTATCAGATTCATAATTATAAACAATTCTTGATAACACACCAATTGCACTTGTATCTGTTGGATTTGATGAATGTCCACCAGGAGAATTAACTTCAATAGCTAAATCCATATAACCCTTTTCAGCGGTAACAAGGAAACCAAATTTTTTACCGTTAAAATCAACACACATTGGAGCACCTTCATCCAAAATATGATCAATTGAATCTGGACCATATTTTTCAAATAAATATTCTCCGAGATGTTTTGCACCATAGTTACCACCAATTTCTTCATCATAGCCGAAAGCAAAAATAACTGATCTTTGAAATTTGTGGTTTGGATCATCTGTCAAAATTTCGTTCATTGCACCCATTAAACCAATCAAAAGACCTTTAACATCATTTGTACCTCTACCATAAATAAATTCATTATCATATTCACCGCCTAATGGAGGATGTTTCCATATTGATGGATCACCAATAGGAACGGTATCTTGATGTGCCATTAATAGAACTGGTTTTAAACTTGGATCTTCACCAACAAATTCATAAAGTAAACCATATCCATTAATTTTGTTGAAAATTGCACGTTTATAAACCAATGGGAATTCAGTTTCTAGATATTCATGAAATTTATTGAATTTTGAGAAATCTTGCGTCTGTTCATCAACCGTTGTATCCACTTGAATACCACGAGAAAATCTTTCAACTGCAAAATTGCGGAATTTCGGGTCACTTAATATTTCCTGTGTTCTTTCATGATTTGGTAAATCTGCATATTCTCCTGATGGACAAAGTTCGTTATCACTGAAAAGTGGAGAAAAATTAAATGCTGATGGATACTTTGCCGCAATGAATACCGCAGACAACAATACCACTAGTTGCACAAATATGCTAGGTCTAGACATGAACTTATATAAATCCAACTTCACCTCCAACTGAATTGATTGTTATGGTATAAGAAACAGGTGACTTCATTTGCTATTTAAATAGCGATTAGGATCTACTCAGTTGTCACTAATTAATTCGATATTACTATTTCTAATATAAAGCCGCACCTTATTGGTCCTTTCTCGGTGCTCATTTACGAATTTCATCGGACTATGAGAAAGAATTTTAACGTTTTTATTCACAATTAAAGTATTATTGGTTAGATAGGGAATCTGTAGAAGGTAAATATATGTAGATAGACACATTAGGGTAATCAAAACGTACTGAAAACTCCTGCTTTTCGACACCAACATTCATCGACTTCATTTTCTAATTGAAGATAGAATGTATTTATTATACTACTTTTTGCAAACAATCGATCAATTTTTGTCCTAATTGGCAAAGCAGTTTCTGTCCTATAATATTGAACATGTAAATATCCTATTAGTTTTGAATTTGGACCATCCTGAGGCCAAAATCTGGGGGTCGTATAAGATTTAACACCCGGTATTTTTAAAACTTCATTTAATAAATATTTCAAATCATTTTCTGATTTATCGTTTAATGAAAGTAACAAATTAGATGATGAAGATTTCAATAGTGGAATTGATGATAACAA
Organism: Pichia paraexigua; assembly: GCA_030573095.1. Classification (NCBI taxonomy): domain Eukaryota; kingdom Fungi; phylum Ascomycota; class Pichiomycetes; order Pichiales; family Pichiaceae; genus Pichia; species Pichia paraexigua. Next base: position 56,793 of record JAJMCR010000027.1, on the reverse strand, counting down.
AATTAGTGATGCAATCATAATAGACGCTACTGGATCAACAAAATTCCAGCCTGTGAATTTTATAATGATGGTTGATATAATAACCCCGACTGAGCCTAGAGTATCTGCCATAATATGTAAGAATATACCATGCATATTATCATCATGATGCGATGAAGATGCCAAACATCCATCAGGATCAAGCCCATGTTCGTGTTCGTGTTCGTGTTCGTGTTCGTGTTCGTGTTCATGTTCATTATCATTACTATGATTAAGATGGTCAAAATTGAATTTAATTTCTTCAATTGATTCTTCCTGATTGTGACTATGATTATTATTATGACTATGTCCGTGTTCATGGCCATGTTCATGTTCATGTTCGTGTTTTTCATCGTGGTTTTGTTCATCACTATGACTGTGTTCATGATTATGTCCATGCCCATGTTCATGTTCAGGTTCATGTTCATGTTCATGTTCATGTTCATGTTCATGTTTTTCATTGTGATTCAGTTCAGGATCATGTCTGTGTTCATGATTATGTCCATGATCACCATTACATTCAGTTTCATGGTGTTTGTGGCTGTGTTTTAATTCATCAATTGTGGGCTCAGAAGTATGAGAAAACCCATGACTATGACAATGTCCATGACTATGATCGTGTCCATGATTAAAGGCAAAAATACCAACAAGATTCACTAAAAATCCTAAAGTACTAACAATTAATAACTCAGTTGTATTTTCTAGTTTGACTGGATTGAAAATTCTTTGAATCGATTCATTGAAAATACCGAAAACAATACCTAAAAGCAACGAACCATTAGTGAAACCCGAAACTGTACCAATTCTTGAAAGTCCAAAAGGATACATATCATTAGGATTTTCTAAGTTATTCTTACTTATGATTGATGCCATTAAACCTAAAAACAATGATATACAATCAAGTAACATGTGCAATGAATCACTTAGTAAACTTAATGATCTTGATCTAAACGAATATAATAATTGGATAAACATAAATGTAATATTAAGAAGCAAGAAATTAAAAATTGATTTTGATTCTTCTGATTTAATTAATTGAATAAATAAACTGAAAAAAGTTGCATGGGATATTGGTTTTAGTTCTTTTAAACTTGTTGATTTATTAGAATCCGTGGTTATATTAAGATTATTCTTGTCAACTTGAATCAATACTATCAGCAAAAAATTGAACATTATTTGAATTATATTATTGGAAAAAAATGTTTGAAATTCTTCAATGAATGCAAAATTCGGAGCTATACTTTCATTCAAAAAAACTATAGTTAAAATAATTGTATTTAGAATCAAGTAATTAGTTTTATAATGCTGAATGAGTAATTCTGTGTTATTAATACTTTTCAACAGATTTTGTATATTTAAATTGTTCAAGTTAAGGTTCTCAATTTGACTACAAATTAATATAAATAATGAGCCAATTGAGACTAATAACATCTTAAAATTAAAGATATCATAATATGAATACGAAATTAGAACCAATAACACACAAATAATTGATAAATTAATTTTTATAATTGAAGAAATCTGTTTATGATTGAATAATTTTGAAGAATTGTTCGATTTATTTAAAATAGGTGAGAAATAAGGTATGCTAAACAACATATAGCCTAAAACTATCTTTGCTTTGTTAGAATTTTCAGTTGTTGCTAAATAAATTTCATAACATAAATCAAAAATCAATGAAACACCAAATAAGATGTATAACTGAAATTTTTTATAAAACAGAATAAAATAACTATTATCACTAACGTTATAATTGTTTTCCATTTGAAAAGATCTATGAAATGAGATGTTAGTAGCTGTGATGAATTGGGAAATTAATAGTAATGAAATTAATCTTAGTGTCCCGAGATATAAATTTGAGAGATATAGTAATGTCAACGGCACCCATAAATAAACAAAACTATTGATTATCCCCCATCGACCCACGTTTTCATCAATTTCTGGATCATCTAAAGCATCAGATATGTATTTATCTTGAACAGTCATGTACTTAGTTGCCAATAGTACAAAAATAAGAGTTAAAGATGCAAACAAGATAGATTGGAATATGTTAAGAACAATGTATGTGGAAACGGGTTCCAAAGTTAAAACTGTGAGGTTCAACGATGCAAACAGGGTCGGCAGAGCCAAAAGCAGGGGCGCCAACTCTATAAGCATGTTTGTTTTGTGGTTCTATGATTCTTCTTTGTTCTTACTGAAGAAGGAACATTCACCCCTTACGTGTCATAAATATCAACAAACCGGAAAGAATCAGATTTTGTGCATTTTCCGAGAAAGAAAAAAATTCCGTGCTACCATACTGGTTTTTCACAGTTAAACAAGTACTTAAGTTATGTTTTTACTTAGCAGTATCAAGGTATCTATATTTCTATTTATTTCTATATTCTTTACAAACACTTCCCCATATTTCAATACCCGTTTTAATCTCATCGCATTCCAAATGACTGATAGAGACACGTACTCCATGTTTACCCCACCCAAATGAATCACCAGTAACCTCAAAATTATCTCCAGTGGCAAGAATGACTCCACGATTCGAACATTCTTTAGATATTGCTTGATTATTGTATTCATCTGGCAGTGTAATCCACGAGAAAAATCCCCCATCAACTGCAGAAATCTTAGTACCTTCGGGCATAAATCTTTTAACGGATTCTTTTAATGCATTTGCTCTTGCACTGTAGACTTTATTTAGGTTTGATATAATTTTATCAACATCACCATTTTTTAGCATCTCACCAACTATCACTGTATTAAAATGTCCAGGCGTACCACCTGACATATTTGCACCCCCATTTGCTAATAATCTTGCAAGCTTCGGTGTTGATGTTTCCTGCCATCCAGTTCTTAAACCGGGTCCTAATATCTTAGAGAATGTTGAATTTGAAATAACGTTACCAAATTCTTCACCTTCTGGAAGTGTTTCTCTATCTAAATAAACCATTCTTTTATGGTATTCAAAATTTGGCTTGTCTGAATTAAAATCCAAAAGCTCATAAACATCATCACAAAATATCAACATGTTATATTTTCTTGCTAGCTCAATGAGTTTCATACTTGTTTCAATAGAAAGAGTGCCACCTTTTGGATTTGAAAATGTTGGAACAACATACAAAACGTAGTTATAAATTTTTTTCATTTCTTTGTTTGGATTAAAAGTTTTGGAAATCATTTCTTTTGTTATTGGAATTGATGGATTTTTTGTCTCAATTTCCATTATCTTGGATTCTAATTTTTCTAAATCAATTTCTCCATTGTCAAATTCTTCAATACCGCTTAATTTACCTGCAAATCCAGCATCAATAAAGACAGAGTTGATCAAAAAATATGTCGGAGTAATCATAAAAATTTGTTTTGTTACATCGTCAAACGGATAAGTACATTGAGATAATGCATTCATTAAACCAAAGGATGCACCATTCGTAAGATTAATACAATCTGGATCAGTCGGTTTTTTCAACTTAAACAATCCATCATTCCATTGTGATATACATGCTCTAACTTCTAAATTTCCTAAATCTGGTCCATAATTCAAAGGATGTGTGTTTTTCAAACCATCATAATGTGCCATAGACTTATTGAAAGTTTTCAGAACCTTTTCTGACGCTCTTTGAATAGATTCAGTTGGCAACAATTCCGTAGAAGGATGCCCTTTGAAAAAATTGTAGGCTGCAATTTTCTGGTGACTCATTGCTCCAATTGATGAATATTACCTGAAGAATCGACTGGAAAACAAGGGTAGCTGCAACTCCAACTTATGTGGAACGGACGAAGTAGAACACACAGTTTAAAATGAAATTATCCGCGATTACCGCATCCGGAAGTTTTGTTACCACAACTATATTTCAGGCTTTCATTTTTTTATCTAACACAATAAACTTAGATAAATATATATGTTCCATTACAGGACTAATTAAATTTATTCTGAATAGATAAAGAACAAAATATTAAATGGTAACTTTTAGGGAAATGTTCTTGCTGTGATATTGGACTGTTTGCATAATTGTTTCAATAAAGCACCTTGTTCATTGGACAAGTTCTTTGGAGTGTTGAATTAAACAACTTTACTAGCATTCATTGTATTCAATCGATGCACTATTAATAAAACTCTCCAGTATGAAAATTTGTTTGTAATTGTATTTTGAATTTTTTTATCGTTTTTGTAATCAACACTAGAAGTTTTTCCATCCGTTATCAAAATTTGATTTCCCTAACTAATGCGCTTGCTAATGCAAGCAGTTCATCCTTATCTAATAAAACCTTTGAATCATGATCTCAAAAATAAAACGTATAATAATCCCTTTCATCACCATATTGGCACTTTAACAATTTTCATTTTTTTTTTCACTTAAACTTGAGATAACTAAAGATTTCAATAATGTTGCATCAGTATAGTTGTCTAATGAATCAACATTAAACGTAATTGTACCTGTAAATAAAACTAGATTTTGTGGAATGATTATCAAATTTAATTCTAATTCATTTAAACCCATCTTTTGAATATCAACTTTATGTTTTACAACAGAATTCAATTTTTTTCATTGTTTCTAATACTCAGATTTGAATTCTAAATAACATATGCCAATTCAGGTCTTTTTTTAGTTAAAAAGACACGCAAGAAAAATAAAATGGAAACTGAAAGCTCAAACCACAGAAGATGAACATATAAGAAAAAAGCAATAACTTTTGCATTTTGATTAACTGATAATGTTAAACTCCTTTCACCAACTTCAGTAAGGTCACCATCAACAAATTGTGTAAAATCTTCAGCAAGTGCATATGCATCAATGAAAGTCTGCTATTTCTCTTGTTTAAATGATGAGCCAACAATAATGTTTTCCTAAACACATGTAAACAAAATATGCAATACAACAAAACCAAATACACGACTAAAACCTTTACTACCTGAAGAAGGTAATAAACCATCCTTTTGAAAAAAAGAAATGAAAACAACATTTCTGAAATTAAACTTTAGATTGCATTAGCTTTTCCATATTATCGATGTTTGAATCTCTCTTGCTCTTTAACAAAAATAAACTTTTTGAAAAAAAAAACACGATGAAGTCATTAAGAACCAACTTCTGTAACTTTATTTTATATGGGACATAATAGCATGATGTTATTTGAAGATCTATTTACCAATCTTTTATTTTTTATAAAGTATTATTGAAAAGGTTAATAAAAATACCAAAATTCACTGCTTTTTTGAAACAAAATCGGCAGCTACGATAATAAACTACAATTTCTGATTTCTATAATTATAAACCATTTCATTGAATACTTCCAGCACTTCTCCACAGAATAATGGTGCTTTCTTCTTTCTAGCTGGATTTAAAACGTTTATCTCTTATAACATGGATCAATTTTTGGGTTTAGGACTAAACCCTCAAATTATGCACTGCCTCAAAAATAGTTGGAATAGATGCTGTTTTGATTCGAGGATAATTTCAACGTTTTTTCTTTTTGACATTTTGTACTCCCTTTGGAAAGTTCTTTTAAGGAGGAATAAAAGTAAAATTAGTTCCATGATAAAAATCATTTAGATCCGATGCATTATATTTAAAAGATACTAAATGAATTATGAAAAAATAATTCAAATAATTTGATGATTATTACTCAAACTGGAATTTGACGGGTTATATTAACCGTTTGCTACTCTCTAACATACATTAAAATATAGAACCGCATTCATGAAATTGATTGAACTAAATATACGTTATTATATTTGATGCAAGTGAAAAGAAAAAACAGAAATATTATTTTTTTTATAAAACAATCAAAAAAGTATTAAGATCAAGGGGAACACTATTTGGAATAAAATACAAAAAACTAAAAATATAATACTTGGTAGTTGGTTATTTAAAACAACTAAGAAACAATAAACGTATGAAATAGAAAATCAAGCAAATAGAAAACGAAAAAAAATAAATCTAAAAAAAATAAATAAATAGAATTTCAGAATGAATTATGAAACTGGTCATAATTTTTATTTGAAATTCTCATAACCAAAACATAGAAAAGCAAAAGAAAAACAAAGGGAAAATAAACATAAAATTGAAATAGAATAAAATAAGAAGCTACATATGAATCTTATTGTCTGTTGTTGCTTCAGTGATTAATGGGAATCCATTACATTGTTCAAGTGACAGTATTTGAATTTTTCATACCATCATCCATAATTCCATAATCAAACCACTCATGATTCAAGGCCTGCTTAGCAGTGATTCTTTTTTGTGGGTCATAAATTAACATTTGTTTAATAAGGTCAATATAATGATACCAAAAGATGTATGAATCTTTCTGTTTTGAATTAATTTTCAACACTTTCATTGAATCTTTACAGGGTACGGACATATCAAATTTAAATCCAGTATATTCACCAACCGAATCTTCAATTAGTTTCATTTGGTTAACTTCCTGTACTAGTTTTTTATCAGTTGAAGAATTTGGAAACAACAAAAAACCAGTTTTTCTGGAAAATGCTTTAACAATTGATGTATCAAACCTACTATTCTCAGAGTTTTGGTTATTCGTGCATTTATAGAGTTGAAGACAACGTCGAACCATACTTATATCAATCTTTTTACCAGTTACTTTCTGCATCATTGCCAAATGTTGTTCATTTTCATGAGTTTTAAATAGCGCTTCACCAGTTAACAGTTCAATCAATATTGTACCAACAGACCAAATATCACAAGGAAAAGACCATCCCAAACCTAAAATAATTTCAGGTGCTCTATAGTGCCTTGTTGAAATAATTGAAGAATGATATTCATCTTGAAAAATTGCTGAACCAAAATCAATTGTATAAATTTTGGGGTCTCTCAATATTTTTCTATAAACCACTTCTTGATCAGTTTCTCTTTTATAGGGTTGTTTAAAATATGATGAATCTTTAATTAAGATATTTTCAGGTTTTAGATCAGTATGAATTAAATTTAAATCATGCAGAAATGCAACTGATCTTAGCAGCTGTTTTGCCATTGCTTGAATGTGAGATCCAGGAAATGCTAAAAAGTTATTCTTTTCCATAAAATCATAAAGTGAAATTTTCAATAAATCAGTTACAATACAAATATGATTCCTATAATCAAAACATTCCCTCAAATGAATACATTGAAATTTATTATCAGGATCATGCTTTTTTAACATTGTTAAAACTCTTAATTCAATTTTCGAAGCATCCCTATATTTTTTAATGGATTTAATAATTTTAATTGCAACAAAGGAATTTGTTTTATAATCAAAAGCTTTAACAACTTTACCAAAAGTTCCTTGACCTAGTAATTTTTTAATTACAAATCTACCATTTGCAAAAGGTGCATCATTTTTAACAATATAATAACCGTCTTCATCATCACAATTAGCATCTTCTTGTGAATTTCCATCATAACTGTTATTTTGAATATCAATTAATTGCATATCATTTCTTGAGTATGAATTATATTTATCCTCATAAGAACTTGTTGCAGATGATTTTGAAGTTGAAGAAAATGTATTTGTTGAAGATAATGAGGATTTGTTACTTGGATTATGGAATGAAAATTTTCTCATATTATTTGCACGTTTTATAGTGAGATTATCAAGGGTAGTATAGTTTGGGGTATAATGGTTAATTAGGGAAGCTTGAATATCACCAATTTTCAGTGAGACTTCATTTCTATCTAAAGTAGGTGAATATGTCAATCTTGAGTATGCCAATTGTGGTAAGGATTTGGTTCTTTTTTTCTGCTTAGTATTATTAGAAGAGTAACCAACATAGTTTGTCTGGGTATTAGGTTTTTTGATAAATTTGTTTAAAATGTGATTTATTGGATTGGAAAAACTCAGATGTCTTGTCGTAATTGGTTTTTCATAATGTTGAATAAATGTACTGTATGAAGTATCATCAGGGTTTAAGAAAACATTATTATTATTTTTCTGATTATAATGATAATCATCATCATCATCTTCTTCTTCTTCTTCTTCTGCTTGCACCACATTATCAGCATCAACAGTTTCAGCAATTCTACTATTGATATTGGTGATATTGGTGAGATTATTGATATTGCTTTTATTATTACTATTATGACTTATTAAATTTTCATCATTCTGATCAGAAAGCGCATATCCATAATCAAATACGTCTTGATAATCATCAACGACAGTCTCGGTATAATTATCATCATCATCATCATCACCATCATGAATCACTATATCATTTGAATTCAAACTTATTTCACTTTCATTTGTATATAGAAATTTATTATCATGATACAACCGTGACTTACTATTATTGATATTAAGTATATTTAAATTATTATTATTATTATTGTCATAAATGTTATTATTATTATAGGTATTTGAATCTGAAAGTATATTATTATGAGTGGCAAATAAATTTTTGCTCAGGGGTGAACTATTTGCAATCGGATTATTGTGGTTGGAATTATTAGAGTTATTATTATACATTGACATGCTTAAATAATTACTGTTTTCATCATTCATATAATAGTTATTCTCGTCATGAATATTATCATTATATTGGTCATTATTACCATTAAAATAGTCATCATCATCTGAGACTAGATTAATAACTTCATTGTTTAAATTATCAGAGTAATGTTGTTTTTTAGGGATCATTTGAGGCCTTGTAGAACCATGTGATAAAATTCTCTGCCGTTTCCTATTATAGGAAGTATTATCCAAACTTGTTTTCATCATTATGATAAAGTGATTATTAGTCAAAATTTGCAAGTGGTTATATATCGTACAAGTTCGGGCTTTCTAAAGAAAGAACAGGATAGAAATGACAAATATGAAGGGTATATGTGGAGTGGTATTTGTTGTAGATGTTCAGAACAGTATAATGTGCGTGTTAGTAAGTGATAAAAGTAGTAATTAATATAGTAGATAAACAGTCTTTTTTTCTCATAATAACAGAGCATGGACTGGCTGGCTATTATTATACTGTGAATTTGGTTTTCTGATGCAAAATTCAAATTTACAATTAAATTAAAAATTAATTAAAATATTTGCCCACGCTTATCTTTTTCGTTTATTAGTTATTTTTTCAATTTTTCTATTTTTTATTTTTCTATTCGCAGTGGCGGTGTGAGACCCAAAATGTGGCGAAGCAACATGATTCTGCTGGATGTACCACACAATCATCACAACATAGAGACATCAAGGAATAAGTGGAGTATACACAAGATATAGGAGTTTCAAAACCATTTTCAGACATGCCGTCAATTCCCATTATGAACGAACTTTCCTCTATTTCCAATTTAGAGTCTTTAGGGATCAATGTTAATGTGAATGAACATGTCAATTCTCCAGATATTCAACCTTCAGATGATACAGTCACTGCTGCAGCGGCTGTGGCTGCCCTAAATGTAGATGAATCTACAAAAAACTCCGCTGAAAATAAGAACGTCAAAAATAAAATTTACCATCCACAACATCATGTAATTAATGAATCAATAATGGTTTTACATGACGGAAATAACTTGGATAATGAAGAAAACAATGAAAAGAAGTATGTTTGTCCTAAATGTGAACACACATTTACCAGGAAACACAACTTGAAATCACATTTGTTAACACATACAAATCAAAAACCTTTTGCATGTTCACATTGTCCATCACAATTTAGAAGACAATATGATTTGAAAAGACATGAAAAAATACATACAAGAGAGAGGTCACATATTTGTAAAGAATGTGGTAAAAGTTTTGCAAGAGCTGATGCCCTATTGAGACATTCAAATTCAAATACAGGATGCCAGGTGTCTGATTCAATCAATGAATCAATCGAGTTACTTGATAATTCTAGGAAACTTAAAAGACGAAAAACTTCTACTCCAAGTACCAATGTAATTAAACTGATACCGAGCACAAAACCTGAAAATAACAATACAATAAATAATATCAATACAGATGATTCCAATTTTTTTGTTCAAGAAGCAATTGCAAATTCAATTAATCAAGATGAAAAAAATAAAGAATCTAATTCACAATCCAAAGATATGGAGATACATAATGAACTTGCAAACAATGAAACATCAATTATACCAGCAGCAACAACAACAACAACAACGACGATGACAGCAACAACAACAACAAATAACACAATAAATAACTATTTAAGTATGTCTCAACCAGAATCAAATTCAGATAATCTAATTATGAATGTACCGACCTTAAACTTATCATTAATTTCGGGATTATTAAGTGATATATTATCAAATAACTCAACTAACTCGCAAGGTATTTCATCGATTCAATTATCAGAAAACCAATTTTCAGTGTTAAAATCATTATTAGAAACGTTACAAAATTTAGATGTGAGGGTGACAAAGTTAGAGAATAGATTTAATGAAACATTACATGAAAAAAATTGAAATAAAATGATACTAAATCAAGTCAAAAGAACTGAAAAATGTGAATCTATATATATGTTTGTATTTATATTAAAGTTGTATATTTAAACTAATAAAAAGACAATAAAGAAATAAACTAATTTTAGATATTAAAAGTAAAGCTAATAAATGAGGGACGGAAAAAAGACAGGTTTCCATAGATAAAATAATATGTACAAGAAAAAATTAATGTTTAGCAATGTCTATTTTTTTTGTTGAAGTTCTTCTTCATCAGTTGGCAAACCTAAATCTCTCCAATCAACTTTATCCATTAATTCATTATCCATTCTACATTGTAAATAACTCTTTGCTAAAAGTCGACAATTTGGTGCATTTTCATTACCAACTAGTTTTAAACATTTCATATATTTTGTCATTTCTTCCTTACAATCACCAAAATGATCAAGTGGGAAAGAACCACGTTCTGGTGGTGTTGCTCTTAATGCTTTAATCGAATTTCCTGGATTTGCAGACATAGTTCAATACTTTGATTCTCAAATGATTTCACGATCAGAGAACGGCTTTCTTCTTCTGCTAATCATGAAATTCATGGTACAATTCTAACTTTCACAAATACACTCGGGGTCTGTAAAAACTTCCGAGACAAAATGTGCAGTCGATCGGCGCAAAAAAAAAGAATATTTTTCAGTGTCGGTGTTTATATTCCCGTTTTGGAATATACGGCGGAATGCTAACACCGAGGCCGATTTGGTTTTGGCCGTTTTTCTCTTTTGATTGCCCATTCTTTCGCAGAACTAGCCGCATTGGGATATTAGTGCGATAGCGGTGGGTACAATATCAGGTCTATTTAAGTATGAGTAACTTTTCCTTAATTTATTGTTATTGCAATGTATACTCTTTTTTCACAAAAGAAAATAAAAGAAAGAATCAATTAAACTATCTAGGGATTGATTTGCATAATTGATTATATTTTAATAAATTATTGTACTAAACTAAAGTTTTTTGAATATTACTAATACAATTTTCATTCATCAAGAATATCAGATAAATACACGGATACATATAAATATATCAATTTTCAATATAATGTCTTTACAATATAGCTCATCGAATCGTGATATGAATTTTAACAATGATGATGGAATTGATGAGGAAAATGATGGGGAAAATAATATTGAAGTTTTTTCTGAGGATTCATATCAAGGAATTAGAGCATATGATACAAAAAGTGAAGTTTCAAGTCACCAAAATAGCGGTAGTAATGACGATCTAGATATAAATGATGATATTGAAAATCTCAAACTTGAAAAAATAGTATCTGCAAAATCAATTATTGATGAAATTCCGGATAAATTTTCAGGTTGGGGGTTGACTTCAGTAATTGGGGGTGTTCTTTTCAACTTTAATACATGGGGAGCAAATTCTGCATATTCATTATATTTACAAGATTATTTAAGAAATAATGAGTTTGAAGGTGGAACAAAATATTCTTTTGCAATTATTGGTGGTTTAGCCTTTAGTTCAGGCTTGTTTTTTGCACCTATAATTAATTATTTAATTGGTAAAATTGGTTTAAAAGCTACAATGTTGATTGGTATACTTTTTTATTTTGCTGCAATTATGTTAGCTTCATTTGCAACAAAATTATGGCATATTTTTTGTACACAAGGTGTTATGTCAGGTATTGGTATGGCTTTAATTTGTATTCCAAATATGAATATTTTACCACAATGGTTTAAAGGTGGTCCTGGTGGTAAAAGAAATTTGGCTTTAGGTATTCAAGCTTGTGGTTCAGGTTTTGGTGGTATTGTTTATAATATTGGTATGGAACCAGTTTTAACTAGAAGATCATTTAGATGGTCTTTAAAAGCCCAAGCAATTATGTGTCTTGGTTTGAATCTTATTGCATTATGTTTAATTAAATCAAGAAATGATAAGATTAAACCAGTTTTTAAAGTTTATGATCGTCTTGTTTGGACAAATTTTGGTTGTATTGGTTTGATGATATGGATTATGTTTACACAATTTGGTTATGTTGTGCTATTATATAATTTAGGTGATTTTACAAGATCTTTAGGTTATTCATCACAACATGCATCAACTGTTGCAACAATGGTTTCAGTTGGTATTATATATGGTAGACCATGTATTGGAAGAATTGGTGATCTAATTGGTCCAGTTAATGTCACGATTTTAGCTTCATGGTTCGTAGCGTTATTTTCATTGGCAATGTGGATTCCATGTAGAAATTATGCCACGGCAATTGTATTTGCAATGTTTGTTGGTTCATTAATGGGTACAATTTGGGTTACATTGGGTAGTATGAATGCTGCAATTGTGGGATTAAAAAAATTTGGTATTGCAATGTCAATTAGTTGGATTGCTGCTGGTGTATTTGGTTTTGTGTCTCCAATTATTGGTATCTCATTAAAGAAAGATGGTCCAGAAAGTCCAACACAATATCAACCAGCTTCAATATTTGTCGGTTTATGTTATTTCATGGCTGGTGTTACATTGGTTGTCGTTCGTGGTTGGTTGATTGCTAGAAATAAGTATGTTAATCAAGAGTTGGAAACTGAAGATGATATTATTAAAGTAAGAGTTGGTTGTAGGGAAACAATTAAAAATATGCTTGTATTTCAAAAGGTGTAATCATAAGTTTCATTTAAAATATAATATAATACTATAAAAAAACATGATTTATAATACTTAATAAATTTAATTATTTGTATGAATTACGTAATTCCATAAATAAAAATAAATTTGTTCAATTTAAACATAAAAGAAAAGAAGAGTCAAAATCATGTGAAACATAGAAAGAATAATAAAAGTAAAAGATAAAAAGTAAAAGATAAAAAGTAAAAGATAAAAAGTAAAAGATAAAAAGTAAAAGATAAAAAGTAAAAGATAAAAAGTAAAAGATAAAAAGTAAAAGATAAAAAAAAAAGAGAAAAATAACAATAGTTATAAGAGTAAAAACCAAATTGAACATTTTTGAAAAACAAAACAAAAAAAAACAACACAAAGCAAAGCAAAGTAACAATAACCATATCCCAAAATAATAAATTAAAATAAACCACATACTGTAACATAAAGATTATGAATAACCTCATTAATTGCAACATTTCCAGCATTAAATTTATTTGCAATAAAGTTGAAACTTTGATAAAAGCCATTACCAAGTTTGTGAGAAAATGAACATAAAACTGATGTACTGTTGCTTAAAATTTCACTGCAGTTCTTATAGATTTTTAGACTGAAAGTTTTTGAAACAGATACAACAGCTTCAGCGCTGTTAGATAATGTTTTTCCTAATTTATTCTGGAAATTCTTTGATGTCCTATTAATTCCATGAAAACCAATACTATTTTTGAAAAAATTGGTAAATCTTTTAAACTGTTTCTTTGTAAAAGAAAAAAGATTACCACCTAACCTATGTGATTGCTCACTGCCAACCAGAAGAATGTCTGGAACCTTTTCAACATAACTTTTTGAAGCTTTTGTTAATTTGTTAAGACCACCTAATAGTTTGACATATCTCATATGTGCCTTTTGTTTTTTCTCAATAGAGGGTTTATCCCAGTTACAAAATTCTTTATGTTTATCAATGAGTGATAAATATTCATTCAAACAATCATCAGAAGCAGAACTAGTTTCAATACAAGTATCAAAGAGATGTTGGTTGTACTCATAAACTTCAAAACACTTATCCTTATGCATTTGAATATACTTTGAATTTTTTGGAAAATAATCAATTGTACCAATCAGACCATCGATTCTTCTAGTATATATATATTCGCCAAGAAATGAGCAACAACAATACGTTACAATTAATGTAGCAATTACTTGTGCGATGACATAATAATTCACATTTCTAACCGCTCTTGTTGGTGGAGTAACATTATCATAATAAAACGCATGAACATCATAATCGTTATCATCAGAACCTGTAGCTTCTTCTTGCTTGTTAGTATTGTTACAGACTTCACCTTCATTGATGTTTAGGTCAGAGTCCTTATCAGTAACAATTTTGTCAATATCATCCACAAAATCCCATTCCGTGGTATCGCCAACAGAGGCAATACTGTCGGTGTCATTGGTTTCTCTTTGAATATCAGTCATGGTAAGTTTGTCAGTAATTATTGTAAACACAATAGTGACCAAAAATCCCTGGCATAAAAGACAGGCCCACTTTAGTCAAAAAATCAATATCCGGAAATGAGCTTTTTCCTAACTCAATTAAATTGCGTTGTAATCTTTTTTATTTTTTTACATTTTTCTTAGTTCGGTCTTCGGAGTTTGAGAAAACACACAGAAGAGAAAGAGTGTTACTATTATATTACACCTAAATAACTATACAAACACCCTAGTTAGATCGATCAGGTCTCCAACCACGGCTCAAGACTGTGCCCAAAATAATCTACCAGGAATTGGTTATATGCCCCACAGACCACACTGAGTTCTGTTTTGAACCAATGATGAAACACGTCTAGTTCCGCCATTACATCCTTATTAATCACTTCCAAATCGGACTGCGTCATTTGGTATTGTTTTTCAAGTTGAAATAGTTTTAGTTTGAGATTGTAAAATTTATTACGTCTTGTTTCATCTGGGTTCGGATCATTGACATATTTGAGGATCATATTGTTTAATTTACTCATACCCGGGATCTTACCATACATTGGTTTATTGAATGATTTACTATATAAGGCAGTTTGTAATTCTTCATCCGTAATTGGAGGTTCAAAATAATCATCTGCATCTGGAGTGTTTTGTTGTTGATGTAATGCTTTATCCATTTTTTGATCAATTTTCCTTATCCTTATTTCTTCAGTTTCATATCTTTTATATCTTGATCTCGTATTGTACAAATCTTTTTCAATTAGTTTAAATTGTAGTATTTTTTTTCTATTATATTCCATCAAATCTTTACATGCCATACTAAAATGTTTCAATTCAATTAATTTATCTAAAAATCCAACATTTATCGAGTTACTTAGACTTGATAATAGAATCGTATGTCGTTCAAATAATTTACCAACATGTTCAATTGAATTTGAATCTTGAATTAATGATAATTGATTAAAATTCGAACCCAAATCAGATAATTCAATTGATAGTTCGTTGATATGCCTGATCAGACGCTTATTTATCTTTGATATATTATTCAAAACCATTTCATACTTCATAAATTTCATTTCAAAATTCACAAATTTCTGAAATTGTTCTTCTTCTGACAATTCTTTAAATAAATGTGCATCTGAACTTGATGGAATTGGTAATGTTAAATATAATTGATTTTCTAAATTAACCAATGGAGCAAGTGGTGATAATTGAAATATTGATGTCTTAAAAAATAACGAGTTTTCATTATTGTTGATAAAATCTTGAAAGTTAATTTCTGGATCAAGAAAATGTAAAAAGAATTTTGAATTTAACAACTGTTTTATTTTCATACACTTATTTAAAAATGCTGCTAACATACGTTTCCTATATTCAACCAAATTAATCATTGGATCAGTTTCTGGATTTTTATTTGATATACTTTCATTTGTTGATTTATCATTATCAATATGATGATTATGATGATCTGTTAAATTGTTGGATATGCTTGATGTAGTAAAGACAATATTTGATTTTAGTGATTGTTTTTCAGGTATTGGAGGTATAATTAATGTTGGAAATTCTTTAATAAGGCAAGATCTTAATGATTCAAATTCACTATATCTTCTTTTGACAGAGATTGGACCAAATTGAATAAAATATACAATAAATCCTTGTAATTGATGCGAATGTACATCATTGGATTTACAAGCATCTGTTATTTCAGCTTTTATACCTTTATTTTTCTCTAATATTTCTTTAACTCTGGTTGGATAGTTTAGCTCCTTCTTAGTTATTACAGATACCAACGAATCTGTATTTTCTTGTGTGGTTACAGTTTCTGCAGTTTCTGTGGGAATTGGACTCTGCAAACTGGCAATCGTATCTGGGGAACTTTCTTTAATCTCTGTCATAATTGTTAACCTTTGTTTCTGTATTGTAAATGTCGTAAAATGTGGTCAGAGAAAGAGATGCTCAGTAATTAAACCAGTGAACTGAATTTTACAGCGCCTTCCAACACACACAGAACGAATTTGAAGATTTGATTGTTTACTTTGTTTGATGTTTTAAAGTATTGTTGGATGTATCTGGAATTACCAAACAAACACCATCAAAGATGTCTGATTGTCAAACAAGCTTAACTGTACCTATGAATACAGTGGCCAGATATTGGAAGATGGTTGAGTTTGGAACCTTGGCATTGTTAGTATTGCTCAGATCAACAAATCCAATTTTCAAGATCGGTATGGCACTACATGTTGGATTACAAACCATGTTAATATTATCATATTCTGTAATTGTATATTATAAAGCAAATTCTGATTCCGCTTCAGCTGTGTCTCAAAACAAAGGGTTATTTCAAAGAATTACTGGATTCATCCCAAATTTAATTAAAAAATTGTCCACACTAATTATTAAAGTATTAATTTTCTTTCTAAAATTGGATAAATCAAATATTTCACAATCCAATATTAATAATTATAGTTCTGTTTTGGCATATTTATTAATTATGTTTAGAAAAATGTTGGCATTAATGGGAGCAATTTATATTACCGCCGAAGATGATGAATCAATCCATATAAAAGCGATGGCAATTTATTCATTACTTGTACCAATTCAAATGAAATTTATTAATTCTATGTCATATTCAAAAAAATCGAAAACTGAATCATTTGGTGATTTATCCTTTTTAAATGGTTTAAAATCGATATTATCATTGAATAATTTAAAATCTGTAGATTTGAAATTACTCCAGTTAATGCGGAATCGTTTGTCTTTAATAACTAACTTCGTAGTTCCTGTATTTTTTTATTATACGTTTGGAAATTCATTAGAATCATTGGATAACGATTTGGCATGGAATGGAATTATTAAGGTGATAATTTTACTTGATGCATTGTTTTCGATTTCTTTTATTGTTGAATTCAATGGATTGAAATTACATTTTATAAATGGTAATGATACAATCGTTTAATGATATTTATTTATAAAAAAGTATATAGAGAAAAAAAAAGAGAATTCTAAAACTTAAATAGATTTAAAATACCATGTTAGAGTTAAAATTTCCAATATGAATAATAATCCCGAATTAATAAAGAATGTTTTCCAATTTTTTGAATGTTCAATCTCCCATTCAAATAGTATATAATTCAAGTATTTTTCATATATTGTTGAATGTTTTTTTTCAAAATGATGCATATCAATTGATTTGATATCTTTTTTAAATAATCTTTGAACAATTTTTATGAATTTTAGCATGTTCCTTTCAAATGTCATATTTAATCTATGACCTAAACTAGTTTGAACTGTGCATAAAAAAATCCAGCAAATTGATATTACCAAAAATGATATATAGTTTAATAATGGTGTGTATACTGGTGGTAAATAACATAAATGAGTTAATGTAGTTTCTGAATCCACTGTTTGAGTGTCTGAATTCTTAACATTCCAATTATTATCAACATGATTATTTGGATTCCATAAACTCAACAATTGAATACCCGGTTTTTTAATACCACCTGAAGCAGATGATGCCTTAACTGTAACTTCATCAGTATATTGGAAACCTGGATGATCACCATCACCGAATTCATAATCGGATGGTAAGTTACTAAAACTTTTATCATGTGGATGACGAATATGACAATAGTCATGATCATCCCCAGAAAGAATCAAAATTGGTTTAATTATATTAACAATTCTTTGACTCATATCATATTCCAAAACAGTTTGATATTGTTTACCTCTAATGACTGGGAATTTTTTCTTTGATTCTCTCAATGTCCCACAGGTTTGTAATTCTGTAAATCTATATAATGGAACATGAGAGATGGCAATTCTTGGATATTTGTTAAATGAAATATCAGGATCTGAAAAACTGGAGACAAATTTATCACTTGCTTCACTAACTCTTGAATCATCTGTACATGATAATGAAACAGTATCTAATAAAACTAGAGAATGATTACCGATAACTACCACTTCGTCAGCATTACCAAAATAAGCTTTAAATCTTTCATATCTCTGAAAATCAATACCATTACCAAATCCAACATCATGATTACCCGGAACTTGTCTGAATTGTCTAACTCCCTTTAGCGGATTAAAAACACTATTAAATCTTCTATATTCTTTGACCCATTGAGGATCATTCCATTCTCTACCACCATCAAATAAATCACCAACAAATATGATACTATCAGGGTTCAAAATCTTATTATATAAGTTATGATTTCTATGTAAATAATTATCTGCTATTCTTTGAAATATAGATGTAATCACCCACGTTTTATTAGGATATGAATATTCATCAACAAGCTGTGGATCACCAATTACAATTGAGTGATGTGGACTTGAATCTTTTGGCCATTGTTCCCAATTATTCCAAATACAAGATTTCAAAACATTTGTAGGCTGTATCCTTTCAAAATAATGTATTATAGCAAATAATATTGTATATAGTATCAATAATTGTTTCCATCGAATGTGTTGAATTAATTTATTTTTCTTGGTTTGTTTATTGTTGTTATTTTTTGAAAAAAATCGGTTATATTCATCATTATACCCGGTTATATCCAGTGATATTTTACCACCTAAACGTTGTTTCGGTTTCAGGGACATGATTGGGTAATATGTTGTGAGTCAGGGTAAAAAACTAATATGTACTTCCCAGTTTTAAAAAATGAAAACCAAAATTTAAGGTCTAAACAACGTTAAACTGGAAAGCCCAATTAGGAAATGAGTGAACATGATGTTTTGTGTTAATTTTGGAGTTCTTTTTTTTTTTTTTTTGTTTTGTTTTTTACAGATTTTTGTCAATTTTTTATTGATATATCAATGGGTGTAGAAGGTAAAAAGAGACGTGGAAGGCCACCGAAAAATCCATTTGTTATAAATAATGGCGTTGGACATAATTCAAATTATGGATTGGTTGGATTGGAATTAACGGCATTACGAAAATCATTTAATGGACAAACTAAATACAACTTTGATGAATTTTTAAGAAATAGCATACCTGAACAATATTCAATGGAAGTAATTAATGATAAAGATGAAATGAATAAATTGAGTACTAATGGAAAATACAAAGTTTATGATAATCCAGATATTAGGAAAGGTACATTTGATGAACTGAAAGAATCATTAAGGGATAAATTTGAAATTAATTTAGTTGATCATGAAAGAATTAAAGGACCGCCTAAAGTATTTCATGTTGCCGGAATAGATCCATTAGATGATTGTTTGTATGAACGAAATCATGAGAAACTCTCCAGGAGAGAACGAAAATTTACTTCAATTGATAGAGATCGAATGTTGACTGAAGTTGATAACTCGATTGAATTATTGTCTCTGTTAGGCATAGAGATTAAGAAAAGTTTATTAAATGAAACAATAAGGAATTATATAGTTGAAGATCATGAATTAAGTGATGAACAGATATTCAGATTAAGCCATTTATTAGGTACAATTACAACCATTAATGATCCAACAAATGCAATTGAAATGGTTTTAAAATATAGATTAACAGTTAGAGAAATACGATTGTTTTTACTTAATTTTTTTAAAATTAAAATACTAGAGAATATGATGAAGAAGGAAGTTTTCCGAATTCAATCCAATCCAATAGACCATTTTGTAGAACCAACTACGGAGAACAATATTAAAGAATTACGTAAAAAAAGATTAATTGCAAGAAATAAAAGGATGGGCAAAATTGTATCAGTTAAATTTAAAGAGGGAATTGAAATACAAATTGATCCTATATGTGCACCTAAGGTGATTTTAAATAACATTAAAACGACTAAATAAATAATTAAATAAATAATTAACGAATGTATATGAAAAAAAATTTAACATATAATCTATAGGAAGGTTTTCTTGATGAATTCATTATCCGCCTTGACAAAAGCGTGCCATTTAGCAAGATTTGGGTATGATTCTTTAGTAATACTAACAACTGCATTAATTGGATCAAAATATGAGAATAAATAAATGTCAGCAACAGTAAAATTATCAGCAGCAAGATAAGTTTTACCTTCTAATTGATCATCAATATATTTCACTAATTTTGCAAACTTTAAAGTAGCTGCAGCCTTACCTTCTTCAGTTGTTTGACGGAAAGCAACATCTCCCCAAGCACCACAAATGTCTTGGTTAAGAAAAGATAACCATCTTAAAACCTGAGCAATATCTTTATTGGAAGTTCCCTTCAAATCTTTATGTTGAGAAATAAAGACGAAGTATTCAATAATTGCAATTGTTTCAGTTAATTTAAAACCAGTTGAATCTTCAAAAGCTGGGGATTTCTTTAATGGGAAAGAATTTTCAAAATCTTTACTTTGTAATGCATCAACAACTTCAATATCCAGATTCAAAGCCTTAGCAAATTGACCAAACCATTTGGATCTTGGAGAACGTGGATGAATGTAAACTGTACCTTGAGACATTGATATTTATTGGCAAAAGAATAAACAGGAAAGATGAAAAATTATGATCAAACCGAAGAAACAAGACAAGTGTCACCGTTTAAATACTGGAAACTATACGTTTGTAACTGTGTAATAACCATTAGTGAGGCGTACGATTTTAACAACTGGTTAGGTATTATAACATCATCAGTTGCGAGTATTTCCCTTTTGGGTGAATTCAGCGTTGGATTGATTAGTAATGCAGAGAGATACACCAATTGAAGTTGCCAATGTATCGGAAACAATAAGAGAAACCAAGTGGTGGCTGGAGTAGAACGATTGTGATAAGCACATCAACTGTTAACAACATCATCTTGAGTGTTCTAAACAAAACACCTAACTAGTTAGCTCATGGTGATGTTCAACGAGCACAGTCTCTTTGGCCAGGGTAGCTTGTAATTATTGCGTAAAGAAAGGCAACAGAAACAACCGCTTATTCAAGTCCTTTGCGGTTTGGTTCAACACATAGCAAGAGCCACTGCATGAGAGATATAGAGATATATATCTAGTGGCAACATCAAAGAATACTGCTGTAGGACGAAATGAAAGATATCTCTTTTCGGATAGAATGAGCCCCAGACGTGGCGCATGCACTTTGTGGTGGCGCAGTTGATTTCCAAATTTCCATTTTGAACCATCAGGGCAAGCCCAAAACATTACTAAGTGGATAAACAATTGACAATAAACAAGGAAAAAACGTTGAAAACAGATTGATAAATCAATTGGGAAGTTTCTTTTGACAATCTGTATGATAAAGACACTAGTATTGCCGATGGATTCAACCATTAATGGTGTTATTCCTGAGATAATAATTGATAAAATAATGATAAACATATCTAATTTTAGTGATTTAGTTAATTTTTCAATTATTAACAAAAATACATATAATTATGTAATGAATAATGATAAGTTTTGGACAAATAAGTTAAAAATATTGAATGTTTGGGAAGGAAGTCATCATCATCGTCATCAGAAACTGATAATTGAAGATTTTAAACTAAATGCTTTAAATTGTTTAGATGATAAAATTGATGACCCAAAAATTTCACGTGTAAGATTTATTAAAATTTATTCACTTTTATCACCTATTTTAAAAGAATTATTAATTGATAATTATTCGAATTTCCAAAACTTGAATATTTTTAATGAATTTAGTACACCGATTTCACAATCGAAATTATTTTCAAATATTGGGAATTTTTTAAAACTATATGAAAAATTGAATAATTATGGTAATTTAATTATAAGATTTAATACAATACTTAATTTATTTATAAATTCGATAATCTCTGAAATTGAAGTACAATTATCACAAAAACAATATTCAATTGTTTTGAATTTAATAACTGCATTGGATTATTTGAATATTTCAAATAATAATAAAATCACAGTTGATTCATTAGAATCACTATTAGAATTTTTCATATCTAAAAATAATGAAGAGTATGTATATTTATTAAATGATGATGATTATTCAAACCAGTGTTTTATCAAAGAAGAAGAAAATTCCAATAAAAGAGGTATAGTTAAAGGATATGCATTTAATTTTAAAAAAATTGATGAAATTTTGAATAATGTTAAAAATTTATTAAATAAACAATTAAATGAAATTAATTTAATTTTTAACTCGGATAGTGATAAATTTAGCAGTAGAAATATAGATGAAATTCCCATAATTTTCAAGATTTTAGAGAATTTTTTAAGTAATCATTTAATAGGTGGATTATTTGATAGGATAATTTCGAAATCCAAACAAATTGATGCATTAGATGAAATTTTACCATCAAAGCAAAGACCAGGAGAGGAAGAAGAGGAAGGAGAGGGAGCAGAGGAAAAAGAAGAAGAAGAAGAAGAAGAAGATTCCAATAGTAATAAAAATATTAATATAATGAATGAACAATCGTTATTTTTTCAATGTGTTCCATTTATTTATTCTAAAACTATTCTAGTTGTACAAAATTTGAAATATCCAGAAACCAAAATTCAATTAGATAACGGAGATTTGACAAGTATGAATTATATTAAAGTTGTTTGTGAATTTGTCAATTATTATTATGAACAATATTTAATTGATTTTTCAAATGAATTACCAAAACAATGCCATATTTCATTAATTCAATTAATTAAATCATGGCAAAGTAATAATCAACAAATTCAGAAAAATATTGAAAATGAAATTTTAAAACTAGTTGATGAAGATGATTCTAATAATAAAAAATCCAATTTTGAAATGTTTACGACATTTACAAATTTATTTAATTTTAAAGTGAAGGATACAAAGGAAAAAGAAAATGCTAATGATGATGATGATGATGATCAAATTAAATTAACTAAAATGGCAGCTAAATTAAAGATTTTAATTGGTAAAGTTGAATCAATGAAAAAATTAGTCAGTATAGATTTAACAGTTTTATTGTTACAACATATTAAAAATAGTTATGATTTATTATTAGATTTAACTAAATATTCGATAACTGAACAATTAAATAAACAAATTTATGAAACATGTAAAAATATATTTAATGATATGTTACAAATTTTAATTAATAATCATATTAAACCAGGATTTTTAGAAGCATTACAAAGATTGAAGAATTATAAACCAATTAATAATGATATTGAAAATACATTAGAACCAGTTAATAATTTCATTGAATTAGTTGATGTTGGAGATTTAATATTACAAATGATTAATGTATTTTATAATCATGAATTAATAATGAATGGTATAATACCAATTAAGAAAACATTTTCAAAGGATTTCCTCAAAATGAATAATATTGAGAAATCCATTAAATTATTAGAAAGTTCATTAGATACGTATGTTGCCAATGGATTAGATATTAGTATTGATATAATAATATCTGAAATTAAATTCAAAATTGAAGAATATATTGGACCAATACCATTAATTAGTAATACTAATACAAATACAAATAATACCATTCAATCAAGACCACAAACTTCTAATAGTATGATTAGTAAACAATCCGCTGAAATTGAAACCACAACGGTTTATAACTATACGAAAATTGAATCATTACCATTAAATTTGAATAAGGCAAGTGATTGGTGTTTTATATGTTTGAAAGTTTTAAATAATCATTTTAATTTATTACAAGACTCAATTGATAAAAATATAATGGATGTTTTTAAACAAGAATTAGGAGATAGATTAATTACATTGTTAATTCAATTATTAATGAAGAAGTTTAAAATTTCGGTTATTGGGGGTATACAATTCAACTATGATGTCAATTTATTATTTCAATATTATCAAAAAAATCGTATTAAGCCAGCGATTGAATATTTGATTGGATTTAAGAAAATCGATCAATTATATTTAATTGATTGTTCAAGTTCGTCAAACAAAGAATTCAAATTAAAATGCAAGGAGTTAGGTAAGTTAATAATTGAAATTGGTAGAGATAATGGGGTTTTCACACCTGAAGAAGTGTATCAGTTTGTATCAAGGAGAGTAGATTGGGATAAGATCAAGAAATATATTGATAAGGTGGTGTATGGATTTGGAGCTGATGAATGTATAATTATGTAATTAAGTTTTTAGAGATTACGCATATTGTGAAATGTACATATATATAGGGTCATTAAAAAAGGCATTATATAATAAAAGCAAGAGGGAGATGAAAAGGGAGAGAGGAAGGGGAGAAGTGATTGAATAAAAAAAAGTGTAAAAATCATTAACATTATTAGTAGGATAAATTGTTGAGATGTTGGTTTTTTGGACGTCGGAGTTTAGAAAATTGAGGATTTTCTTCTTGTATTCATTATTATTGTATTTTTTTGATCCGCGTTTATATTTCACGAATAAAAAAAGAGGGATAATAAGAAAACAATCGAAATTTAAGCCATCCAATCAATAGATTGGAATATTTCCAATTCTTCATCATTTATAATTGAGAATTGATGATTGGTTGTATCGATGTCGTTTAGTTTTGGATTGGAAATGGGTAAAGTTGAAGAGTTGCAAATTGTGGATACTGACGGAATCGAGGTGGTTGTAGATATAGTTGAAGATGAAGATAAAGAAGGTGATAAAGAAGGTATTGAATCATAAGGAGATATTGGAGATGTAGATAAATTTGTAGTAGTAGTAATGGTAGCAGTATTTGATTTTAAAACTTCATTAGAATAAAGTATAACTAAATTAACGGAATTTCTTAATTCATTGAATTGAGTAATGTAATGGTCGTCAAATGAAGATTGTTGATTATTATTCTTATCAGTAGTATTATTATTATTATTAGCTAGTTTTGAGTTTAAGTTCAAAATCTTCAAATCATTTATTAAACCAGGTAGTAAATTAGTTTTGAAGTTGGATAAATTTGATAAATTTGAAGAATTCAAACACGAAATCAATTTTATATTTGAATCAAAATTTAATACTATATTGAAAATGAATTTTGTATCATTATAAGGAATTAAGTTAATTAAATTTGAAAACAAAGTATTGTATAAATGTGGGGTGTTTGATAAACTAATGAACTGAGGTAAATAAATAAATTTAGACAATAAAAGAATGGAAAATTCCAAAATAATTTTAATAAATATTGGTAATTTGATTAAATTTAAATTTGTAATTGTAGATGACAGGAAGTTGAAATTTTGATAAATTTTATCATAATCAACAATTGGATGAAACAGATTGATTAACAAATCGATAAAATTAGAGATTATTAATAAAATTGGATCATTGTTGAAGGTAGATTTTAGATTATTTAATTTGAAGGACCAATTTGATAAAGATTTCAAAATCAAATGATTATCGATATTATTTGAGTTATTTTCATTGAAGGCAAATGTATTTAAGAAATTGTTTAATAAGGTTGATAAATTGAATAGATTTTTAAGATTTTTAAGATTTTGAGAATTGTTTAAATTAATTAAATCAGTTGATTGAGTCCAGTTGAGACCTAATCGGAAAGCATAAAAATTACCCAGGATGAAGATTAAAGAATAAAGATTTGCATGAAGGTTGAAATTGTTTATGAGGTTTAATTTTTGTAAGCAGATTTGTAGCCATTGATAGGTTGAAGTGTCTAAATCGTCGGATATGTCGAAATTGGAAGAGGGGAAAGAAGGTGGGGAAGAAGAAGGTGGAGAAGGGGAAGATAAAGATGGTGGTGGAGGAGGAGGAGGTGGTGGTGGAGGCGGATGGGAAATAGAAGATGAGGATTTATTATTGATTGGGAAATAGGAAATCAATAGTATAGTTTGAATTTTATCGATTGACAAGTCATTAGGGTTGTTGATGAAATCGATTATTTCTTTCAGAAGGTATTTATTATAAATGTCGATGTTGCCATTGACTATGTAAACAATTGACCAAAATAAGAATTTATTAGTATTGTGTAAAAGATGGAAGTCGTTGATGGAGGAGAGGGAGATGGGGAAATGTTGAAGGTAGTTTGCGATGAATTGGATGAAGATTGAATTGATGTCGGTGTCAGAGAAACAAGAATTGACATTGGCAAGAGCATAGACTTTGGAGCTGGGGAATTGCAGTTCATGGTCGGGAAGATTTGGGGATATTGATTGAGGAGGGGTTAGCAGGACATTTTCGAAATTGCTTAGGATGTTATTAATTGAGTGGTAGATGTTGGAAGATGGCGGTGGCGGTGGCGGTGGAAGGGGGGGAGACGATTGTTTGATTTTGTTGTAGTTTGGGATATCTATTAAACCGTTGATTTTCAAGCCTTTTTCCAGACATAAATTTTTCAGATGCTGATCTTTCACGATCAGATCATCCACCAGGGATTTCAAGACCTGGATGTCGTTGGACAAGTTCTTGATGATGTTGGATCTTTTGACGGGGATGACGACTTCGAGTTGACAAAGGAGGCCTCTTTTGAGACAGGAAGAACAAGCGTTAGGAGCAGTTTCGATGTAGTTGCATTTTGTTTTGTGTTTTCTGCATCTTGAGCAAGATTTGAGATGTTTGAGTTTGGTTGAGGGGTTGGAGGTGGAGATGTTGGAAGGGTTGATGATCATTGCAAGAGGAGACGTGGTGGTGGTGGTGGTAGTGGATGTGGATGGAGAGGTGTTCTGATGGTAATCTATGTAGTCGAGATCGGAAGCTGGAGAAGAGGGTAGAGATTTGGGTCTTTTGTGGCAAGAGGCCTGACAAGAGGCCGACGACTTTCTCTTCATCGATGAGTGGAGAGGGGGGTTACAAGGGGAGAGAAGAAGAAGAAATGGGTTAAAGTAAACAGAAAGTAGGTAGAAAGTGAATTCAGTGAACCAAGTGAATAACCACCTGCATAACCAGTATAGCACGGAGAAAGCAATTTTTCATTTCAGATGAGAATCGTTGGACGGAAGCCGGCAGCAGCGGAGGCCGAGTGGGGGGGGACGCTGGGATCAGTGGGGGGTGTTGTGAGTTGTGTGAGCTGTGCGATGTGAGTTGTGGGTGTTGGTGACACAGCAGTGTGGAGAGGGTGTAGCTAAATGGACAGTGGCAGGGTGTGGTGGGGAGGGTGGTGTCTGGGGGGTGGTGTAGTGGATGCATTAGAGGGCAGAGGGAAATTCCCGCACGGAGATGGCAGCGCAGGTGTTTCCAGCGGGCACTTTCGTGTTTCTTCACTGCACGTCGCGGTCGCTGCTTTCGACGAGGATGCTTTGCACGTGATCGCGTCGCTCGACGGCGTCTGCGTCGGCGTTGGTCGTGTCTGCGTCGGTGGCGTCGGCGTCGGTCGTCGCGCCGTCCCGCGCCTCGTCGTCGCCGCAGCCGCAGTCGTAGTCGGCCAAAACGGTGGAGCAGTCGTACAGCGGCTTGCCCAGACGCGCGTTGACCTTGTTGTGGACAAAACAGCCCCACAGCGCGGCGTTGGTGCGCGACCCGGTCTGCGGCGGGTGCAGCTCCAGCAGGCGCACAAAGTGGCGGGCGCAGTCGCCGCAGGGGTAGACCTGGGCGAACGAGCGCAGGTACTGGTCGAGGTGGCGGCGCTGGGCCGGCGTGGGGCGGTCCGGGTAGCGGGCGAGAATGGTGTGCAGCAGCTTCCAGCCCGCGCGGCCCAGGTCGGCCTTGAGCGTTTCGTTGGCCATGCTGGGCATGAAGGGCGTGTCGGCGGGCGGCGTGGGCGGGTCGGGCGGCGACGTGATGGGCGCATGGCCGGCCTGCAGCGTGTTGGTCTGCGAGCTGCGCAGAAGGTGCCAGAACAGCAGGGCCACCAACACCACACTGGCAATGGTGCTTCGGGTGGTTCTGAAACGGAAGGGCTTCATGGTGGGCGGCCAGAAGAAAGCAGGAAGAAGAAAGACAGCGTGGGCCAGCCGAGGACAAAACATCACTGCGCTTTTCTCAGCGATATATCCAGCTGGCTCATCCACCTGGCTCATCCATCTGGCACATCCATCTGGCACATCCATCTGGCTCTCCACCAGCCCATCCACCATCTCCCCCACCAATGAACAACTCCATCAACGCCTTCTCCATCAATTCGGCAAGAGAGTTCCACCGCCTAACCACCGGCTCACGAATCCCTCCCAAGAAACAGCACCATGGACACGGCCAAACCGACCAAACGCCTCCCCCACACCAACAACCCCCACACCCACCGTCCAACACCGGCCACCATTGCAGCCATTGCGACCAAGTCATCATCCCGGCCCCAATGGCCACCTTCCCCATCATGGACACGCCCTCCATCGCCATCAACGACCAATGGTACATCAAGACCCAGCACAAACCCATTCTCAACTCCTCCGAGCTAGACCACTTTGAATCCCTCCTCAACGGCCTCCCACTGCCGGAAATGATCTTCGGTAACAACAAGGTCGAGGTCATCAACAAAGCCAACTCCTTCCACATCATCTTCAACGCTCTGGATGCGCTTAAGTTGGTGGATGTGAACATCGACCCCAAGCATTTGCTCAAAGTCAGCTATTCAAATGACTGGATCAAATCAAGACTCCACAACAACACCCAGATCTTGAAACCCTTTGATTGGACCTACACCTCCAATTACAATGGTTCCACTTTGCTGGGCACCCAGCTGTGGCAACGTGATGATTCCTTAATAATACCCCTGGACAAGTTGTCCAGCAACAATCCTATCAAATTCTTTGATGAAATGATCTTGTATGAAGACGAATTGGGTGACAATGGGGTGTCCATTCTTAATATTAAAATCAGAGTCATGTCCGATTGCATGTTGTTATTGCAAACCTTGTTCATGAGAATCGATAATGTTATAATCAAAATCATCCAAACTAGATTATACATAGATTTCGACACCAACCACATCATAAGAGAACAAAAATTCTTTCAAGATGACTACAACATCATCTTATCGAAACTGAACACGAAGGACCCCAAAAAATATCTACGAGATATCAATTGGTGTGTACAAAATTTAACTCAAATTAATAAAATCTCCGAATATATAGCTCTATAGTAGGTTGTGTATACGTTTTGTGACGTTTGGTTACAATACGTTACGTTACGTTTCGTTTCGTTTCGTTTTTTTTATTTTTTTCCCAACACAAGAGGTTGTTTTCACCCAAGTGTTTGCTTCTTCTTTCCTTCCTTCCTCCTCCCCTTCCCCTCCATGCCATGTTTATAAGACACTTTTCAACTAAAAAGTTGGCCGTCGTTGGTTCAGGTCCTGCATCCTTCTACACTATTTTGAACATCCTCAAAACAAAATCCAAACATGTGCAAATCGATATCTTTGAAAAAAATCCAATCCCGTATGGTTTAGTGAGATACGGAATTGCACCCGATCATCCAGATGTTAAAAACTGCATTGATCGTTTCCAAGAGATTGAACCATTTATTGAAACGGGAAACGTCAAGTATTTTGGTAATGTTGAAATTGGCAAAGCTTTGAAAATTTCAGATTTATACAATCATTACAACGGTGTCTTATTCGCATATGGTTCAAATCAACCAAATTTACCACCCAATTTCCCCGTAGATCATCCAGCAATCATCGATTCTTTCAAATTCGTAAACTGGTATAATGGACACCCCAATTTCACTAATCTGGGCGTCGATTTAACAAAAGTTCAAAATATATCTATTATAGGTAACGGGAATGTAGCCATTGATATAGTCCGAATTTTATTTAGTGATATGAATGAATTGTATAAAACTGATATTTCAAATAATGCAATTGACGTGTTGAAAAATTGTCATATTCAAAACATTAATGTCGTTGCTAGAAGAGGGGTACTAGATTCTAAATTTACAAATAAAGAACTACGTGAATTATTACAACTAAAAAATCTCAACTTCAATGGTTATGAACAAGAGTTATTCCTTGATCAATTAAATGATGTTAAATTAGATAGAATTAACAAACGTCGTATTGATTTATTAAATAAATATAAAAAACAAAAGGAACAAGAAACTCCTGATGCTCATCCGTCTTGGTGTTTAAAATATCTCAAAAATCCAATTGGTGTTAAAGTTAAAGATAATCATTTACTAAGTGATGTTATATTTAAATGTAGAAAATTAGTTAAAAATAATAACAATGATAATAACAACAACTGGATCATTGAAGATGATGATAAAATTATAAGCTTGAAATCCGATTTATTAATTTTATCAACTGGTTATAAATCTAATGAATTACCAGAATTTCAACAACTAGGTATAAAATTCCAAAATGGTAAAATACTCAACAATGATGGCTTGATTCAAGGTGTACCTCATTCTTATTGTGTTGGTTGGGTTAAAAACGCTAGTGTTGGTAATATTAATTCAACCGTCATAGATAGTGAAATTGTTTCAAATGTTATAATCAATGATTTGTTTAATGACAAAGATGATCAATCAAAAGATGGTCGATTGGGTATTGAAAAGTTACTTCAAGGTCAAAAAATTTTCACCTGGCAAGATTGGAATAAAATCAATCAATTAGAAATTCAAAATGGTAAAGTGATGGGTAAAACTAGAAATAAAATGTCTTTTAATGAAATGTTACAATCTGTGTAAAAAGATAAATAAAAATTCATGAGATAATATATTGATTAAATATAAATAAATAAATAAATAAATAAACTAAAGATAGGATAATTCTGTTACATAAAACATATATAAAAACTTAACCCTCTCTATATTTAATGATGTTCCTTTTCATGTGATAAATGGAAATAATATTCTAATCCGTAACCTAATAATAAGAAACCAACAGCAAAATGTAAAACTGGTCCACCCTTGTTTCTATAAGTTTCTCTGTAAATTGCAAATGGTGTTCTTGGTGTTTCAACAGTTGCATTACCTCTTGGTAATTTGGAATAGAATGAAACAATATGTTGCATTCTCTTAGCTGCTGGATTTGAACCTAAATTTGAAGGTGATGCAATCTTTGGTGGAATCAAGGTAGTAACGGTTCTTCTAAAGATGGTAGACATGGTTGATTATGCAAGTTTTGGAATAACAAGGAAGGTCTAAATATCCAATATCTATGTTGCTTCAATCCGGAAATTCTCTAATTACTTGTTGGCAAAGTTGTGTTGTTAGTTTCGCTAAGGCGAAATGTCATTGGAGAGTGTATGCACATCTGTGCACCAGCCAAAAACAGGCAGTCACATCAGTACACCACTGTGTGGTCACGTGATCTGTTTTTTGTTCTGTTTTTTTGCATGCACATGTACATCCAGAATTGTGCATGTGCACCAGGGATGGAAAGGGAAAAGAAAAAAGGGCTCAGCTTTTTTTTTCTATTTTTACAAAAAAGAAGGAAACAACATCCTTATCTTTTAAGTTATTTTGGTTGTTTCTTCATTTCTTCCGTTCTTTCTTTCATTCTTTCTTCAAGGTCCTGTAGTCTTCTTTTAAACCTACTACCCGCATGGCAGACATTATCAACCAACCTTCACTTGCCTCATCAAATGGCAGCTTTAACTCTTACCTCTCGAATTCTACCCCTTCAAAAATCAAACCGGGCTCATCCTTCAAATCAATCGTTTTTGATAAGCTAGATACCTTCATCAAATTAACACAAAATTCCCAACAGGATAATACTAATAGTAACAGCAATCCACTCAATTCCAATAATTCAACCCCTAGATTTGTTACTATTTTCAACAATTCAAACTATAATGATTGTAATATGTTATCTTATTCTGATAATGATTATATTAATGATATGGATTATAATGTTTATTCAAACAATAATCAATTGAATAATCAATTAACTGATTTAAATATTTCATATACAAGTAATAATAATTTGATCATTCACAATACTTTATTATCTCCTTCTTTTTCTTCTTTGAATTCTTCTTTTGATAATAATTATTCAACTCCTCCAATTTCAAGATCAAGTTCCCCTCTAAAGCAAGTATTCAATTATACTTCAATTGATTCTGTGTTTTTATCTTTAGATAATACCCCTAATTTCATTAAAAGAAGAAAATTTAATGATTCTTTAACTTTAAATTCTATTGATGTTAACCTTAATTTATTTGATTCAAATTCGATTTATACAGACAAACATCAAAATTTTTTCAATTTTGACATTAGATTCACTCCCTTTACAAATGAAAGAATTTCTCTTATTAAAAATTTAATTTCAAAGGATAATAATATCAATCACTCATTAGTTGAGACTTTATTAATTTTATTTACAAAGGAAAATCTTATAATTAAATTTCAAATTTTGAAAAAAATATTAAGTTTAAATTCAAATTCAATCAATCTTTGTTCAAACAATTTAAATGAAAATTTCTGGAATTTAAAAATTAATTCATCAAATTTAAATAACTTGATTGAAAATTCAAATTGTATTTTCAATAACAATAATAACAATAAAGCTTTTATGTTTTATGAATTTATATTACTGGATTTTATTAATCTATTAGTATTAATGGATTCCATTGCATCTTACATTACAACTAGCATTGAAAATCAAACTGAAATTTCTTCAGAAGGCCCACTTTTATTACATTATTATAATTATTTAGATCTAGAAAACATCAATAAGATTAAAAATTTTGCCAAAGTCAATCCTTTAGATGTTGATTTCTTGAAAAGATTTATATATTTTTTATGGAAAACTGAAGATTCTAAAATTTATAATGATTTTAGAAATTTATCAAATTTATAAACAAAAATAAAGAAGCTGATCTACCCCCTTTTTTTTGATTTGCTTTTATTATAACTTAAACTTCTGTTTTTACTTGTTTTCCGTTTTTTCATTTATTCTTTGGATCTTTGCTTGTCATTATAGTTCACGTCATTTCTTCCTTTTATATATTGAATTTCTATTCTGCAAAACAACATTATTTTAAAAAAGTATTTTTCGCAAACTTTCCTATTTGAGGCATGAAAATTTCAATGATTGATATAGAACATAATTCATAATCAATCAAGTATCAGACTAAAAAAGTATACACAACCAAACCCATCAAAAATAAGTATGTTTGAAGAATGGTTATATAGAAGAGTATGTATTACAAGTCATTATAAAACCCGTTATATCCCAAATACTAACATTTATCCACCCCATCTAATATAGTTAATAACATCACCAAAATTTCATTACTATGTACGTATAATTCATGCAATGGTGAATAATTTACCATCTCCTCAACCGCCACATGGATTACATGAAGGACCCAAGATATTTGAAGAATTTATCAAGACTAATCAAAGAGAAGCTTTCAAACCTACTATAAGACAGAAATTTAGAGCTTATGCTACTATTTGGAGACAAGAAATGTGGGATAGTTTCACATTTCGAAAATAAGGAATTTTCGGATAACAATAAACTTAATTAAATCTTTCCATTATTTACTTTACTATACAATTTTTTCTTTCTACACAACATATATACAATTAAAAAAAAAGTTTTTTTAATTTTTTCTTTCTTTTTTAAAACTTAGTTTTAACAATTTTATTAAATTGATCTTGTGGTTTCCTAAATTCGGATGTGGAAATCATAGTTATATCATCAGGCATAGTTAATACAACTTTCTTATTATTTGAATTTATAAATTCTCCCATAACAACATTTGAATCATATAATCTTAATTTATAACAATCTCTTAAATTTTTCAAAATTTTATTAAAATTCCAAGTAACTGCATATGGACCAATTGATGAAACTATATAAGTTGGTTCATCATCATTAGTTGATTCGTTAAATTTAGCAATTGAAAATTTCATATTTGTACCATAATTTCGTTTAATATATGCCATATGTTCAGGATTTAATTGTAACTTTCTAGGAATTGGTTTATCATTTATATTAAATGATCTTTCATATCCTAATTTACCATTAAATTTACCTCCATTTTGAATTAACACATCAATTAATAATAAATATGTTTTACATGTTGCTAATAAATATCTACCATCTGTTGATGTTGTTAATCCATAAATTTCATCTCCTAATGCAGGTAATAAAGTTTTAGCATTTTTACCTAATTGATCATATAATCTAATCTCACCATTTTCACTTGCAATAACTATATATCCCTTACCCGTTGTTGAAACTTGTTTAAATTTAATCTTGGTTTTATAAGTTTTATTATCTGAATCGGATATAAATCCATTAGAAATTCTTGGATCAATTTTAAACATTGATTGTGAACTAATCCCTAAAAATGTATTATCAGTTGATAAATTACCAAACTTTGAATTAGTTGTAAAATTCTCAACATTTAAATTAGAATCATTTTGTTTAATATCCCAATCTTCAACAACTTTACCATATTCTATATCAAGTTTATGTAATTTATCCTTATTCGAATTATCTTGAATAATCATAGTTTTATCATTATTTAATAACATCATTTTATCTGGATTAACCATTTTCTTATTATTTTTAGATTCTGTAACTTTTTTAATAGATGCAGAAAACCTAATACCTGAGTCATCATCTGCATTAAAAATCCCAATTTTATTACCTCTTGAAATAAATGCATTATTTGAAGCCAATCCTAAAATTAATCCTGAATTTTTACTATTTGTATTAAAATTCCTTAATTCTTCATCTTCTGAATCATCATCTGATTCATCATATAATTTGGAATTATAAGTAATTGTAGATTTACCCTTTCTTGAAACAATCTTCTCCTTTTCTTCTTCATCACTTGATTCGCTTTCATCACTATCTATTACTTCTTTATCTAAATCCATTGAATCCAATGAATCAATTAAATATCGATATTCAAAATCTTTATGAATCCAAGGTTTTTCATTTTTATATTGCCATTGCAGTTTCATGAAAACTTGTTGAAATTCATCATATGTTTGTCTATCGTTGAATTTTAATAACCAAGTAAATGCATTATTTTTACTGAAAACATTAAATAAAAATGCCAATTGTTCAAATTTAAATGTACCATCTAATTGATTCGTCATCTGTGTTGTAACATAAATAAAATCAGAATTATCATCCTTTAATTCAAGATTATAATTCCAATTTAATAATTCATAAAAATAAACCGTCGCATTATTAGATTTAAGTTTAAACGATTGAGCTTCAGGATCATAAATATATGCTTTAGTTAAAAACTTATCAAGGAAAACTCGTTGCTTGAAATCATCTGAGGAAATATCTGAAATCAAAGTTTCTGATGCATCAACAAAATTTAATTCATCATCATCTTCTTCTTCTTCAGAATCTTCAGAATCTTCCTTATTGCCATTTTCATAAGTTAATTCACCCTGTTCAACAATTGAATTATTATCATAATCACTATCAGATTCATTTTCAAATTCAACTTCATCTGCAACATTCCTATTTGTTGATGATAATAATTCTTTCATGTTTAAAGTACTTGGAATAGATGCACTATTCGATGAATTTAAACAATTATCAAATATATCATTTCTATCAATTATAAATTCTTGAATATCACTTAATTTTATATTTGAACTTGATCTTTTATATTTCCTTTCATATTTAAATCTATAAATTGATGTCATAAATTGTTCAATAGTATCATTTGGTACAGTTTTAGTAATTCTATATTCAAACATATCACCAAAATCACCTTCCATATCTCTCCATGAAATAATTTTTTCATCATGTCTTTCAAAAAGACAAATTTGAAGTGAAGTATCAATTAAAAATGTTTTAACAATATTACTTTCATTTTCAAAAAAATTATCATTACCAATTTGATCTTCATTTTCATCATCATTTAAAGAATCTGAATCAGATTCATTACTTTTCCAAACAACCAATTCATGATTAAATTGAATATGTGTTTCTCTAATTGTTAAAATTGCATCGTTATATAAACACTCGTTTTCAGATTTAGGTGAAGATGGTGAACGAACCAAATACAATTCACCTGACGGAATCATAATTGATTCATCATTGGTATGATTAGGACTTTTCCTTAAAAACCTTTTCACTATGTTCATTGATAAGTGTGCTACTCTTTTATAATCTGTAAAGTGGATTCTATTTGCCACTATTGGAAGAGAGATAATGAAAAATCATAACCACGAATTTTATTTATCTAAGAAAATCTCAATATCTTTTTTTCAAACAGAGAAAAAACCGAAAAATACTGCAAAATTGAAAAAATGCTTTTCTTTCCAGAATTTGAAACTGAAATTCCTATCAATCTATTGCACTTTAATTATATATTACTTATTAATCAAGCTATAATGTGGAATCTACAAAGACGACTTTTCCATGTAAGTCGAAATTTTCTCAACTCAGATAACGGAAAAAGACCTAAAACTTGGAATTTACCAGATCTTGATAAACTACCAGGTGGATTTAGAGGGAAAGTTTATAATAAAAAGGATTGGAATGATTATTTAACTAAAAATACTAAAATTATCGAACAGGAAGAAACCTTACAGAGTCAAAAAAAACGACAATTAAAACCTCCACCTGATGGGTGGAGGAAAAAAAAAGATTTACCTGAATGGTTGAAAAATAAATATGCATTAAGAGAGAAACAATTAAAAGGTAAGGTTGATTTATCAAATGTGAAAAAATTAAGTCCTTCAACTGCTAAAGCAATACGAAAATTACACGATGAATTTCCTGAAGAATTGTCAACTGCTAAACTGGCCGAATTCTTTAAAGTTTCACCTGTTGCAATTGCCAAAATTTTGAAATCAAGATGGACACCGACTGAAAAAGAGTATGAAAAATTGGAAAAAAGATGGGAAACACGTTTAGTTAATCAAGTTTCTAACAAAATTATTGAAAATAGATTTAATGAATTTATTCAAGATACTGAAAATAAACTTAAAATGGAAATTCCACCATTTTTTAAAGAGGAATTATACCAATATTACCAAAAATTCGGTATTGAAAATGTTAAAAATGACTTTAATGAGCTTAATGAGGCAAGATTATATAGAGAAAGAAGGAAAAATGAAAAACTATCAGGTTATCTTGATGATGTTACTGGGAATAATAATCCAAATGAAAAATAGTAATAATATACATGTACATAAACTTTTTTTTAAGATGGTGGAATCAATACTTTTTCTTGGAATCAAGTTTACCTTTAATTTCATTTAGATTATCATTTATAATGTCCAAATAATTGAATTTATAAGTTCTTGTAGCCATACCATTACCAACATGTATATGAGAAAGAGGTTTTTTGAATAGCAATTCACGTGGATGTTCGGAAGTTGTAACTTCAAGATATGTTTTAAATTGTTTAATTTGATAAAGCAATGAATTCATTTCTGGATCACCATCACTATATCCAGAATTTGATAATTTTTTATATTCAACGACTTTTAAATCATTTAATTTTTCTTTCAAACTTGTTAATTTATTAACCAAATTTGTGGTACTGTGTGTAAAATTGTCATTTAAATCAGAAAACTTTGTAAAAGTACTTGCCTTTTCTTCCTCATCTTCAAATCTAACTTCTTTACCATTTGATTGAACCATACTAAATTGTACATTATATGATTTTCTCTTTGAATTTTTCTTAAAATATTCAAATTCAGATTCCCTTAATTCTTCCTCTATAACATCATCTGAAGATATAGTTCTATCCACTAATGTCTTACCATTATAACTAACATTGATATTTGGGGGATTTTTAGTCTGCTTTTGTAATCTTTTATATAATGCTTTTAGCTTATTATATGCAAAATTTTGTAATTCAAATCTACGTTCTAACGTAGTTTTAAATGCTGGTTCAAGAACGTATTTAACAATCAATAATATGACAATTGTTGATAGGATTGTTAATCTGGATAAAATTCTAATGTATTTGATGACTGGGTGTGTTGGAATTCGTAGCTTCGAAAGAGTTGATTCTTCGGGAAATGCAATCACTGGTATTTTAGACATGTTGGAGTCTTATAATTTGATCGTTTGGGGTTAGTTGATAATAAAAAGTCAGTATACGATGATGTATCACGATTCCTTCAACAGACATTGGATTCTTTATTTCATTTATCACCATTTCCATATTTGGAATGTATAAGCGCTCTCTCGATGATTACAAGTGCGATAACAATTAAGTTTATAATATACATAATATAAAGATTAGTTCAAATAATCCAATATTCTTCTTATAAAAGTTTCTGTGGTCTGGTCTCCTTTCTTTTCATAGGCAAGAACAATTAAGTTATCAAGGTAAATATCTAAATCACCCACATCGACAAGTTCTTTATTATTTCCATTCACATTTGTGTTTTCATTTTCATTCTCTTGTTTCCTTCTAGTTTCATTCACATGACCATTCGCATTATTGCCGTTAAGATTTAGGTTTAAATCAATATCCATATTAAAATCTTCCAATTTCGATGGATCCTCGATTAATCCGAACAGCTCATTGTCATCATTATCTATATTTGATTCAACTTTAATTCCATTGGTTTCATTAATATCTTTAGTAGCAAGGTTTGATATCTTCTTATTGAATATTAAACTTGGAAATGAATCATCTGAACTATTTATTTCGGATAATGCCTTTGGCCAAGTTATACTTATATTTTCACCTACTATCCATTTTGCGAAAGTTACCAAAAGTAAAGATACAACACTGCAGTTTAAATCAACTGAACTTTGGCTAAAATTTGAGTTATTATTTAGCTCTACTAAAACATTGTATAGATAATCAAGATTTAATTGATTTGATAATAATGATGACCAAATTTCAGTTACATCAAAACTTAATTGAGGAGCAGTTGTTAATTTATTTTTACCAGAGTTAGAAATGAAGGTAACTAAATTTGAAATCTTTTCAGTATGAGATAAATGAGTTGATTGTTTATCAATTTCTATTTCAGTATCAAAATCTGGAAAATTCTGTAAAATTTTGTCATTCATGATAATTTTAATTAATTTTAAACTAATTTGAACATCCAAACTTTCAGATTTATTGGTATCTAACAACTGTTTTAGAACTCTGTACAGGATATCATGAGTTATTTGATCATTGGTTTGCCAATTCATATTACAAATATCATTAATAACATAAATTAACCAACCAATTAAAAATTTTTGGTGTAGGTACTCCAAACCACCATTTAATGAATCATCATCTAACCAACCAATACTCTTAGCAATAATTGCTTCATTTACGACTTTTGGAATTAAAATTGAATAATCTATTGGGGTACAGTCTTTGATTAAATTGTCTGAAATTCCATCAATATTAGAAGAATCAAACATTGAAGAAATCCATTTATTAACTGTAGTATCCTCGATTTTAGTTTCATCAATTGAGTTTGCTCCTTTATTGATTAATAATTTTGAATTTTTCAATAATGATACAATATTTGGAAACTTTGTTAGCTCATTATTTTTGATTAAAATATTGTATCTTTTAAGTGCATGTTTAACAAAAATTAAAATGAAACAAATATCACTTAAAAATTCTTGAAGATTTGAAGAATCATCATTGGTAATATCTAAATCCATTGCAATATCGGGTTGGTTTGATTCATTTAAATATTTGGAAGCAGCATTCATAGCTGTTGAGGTTGAACCAGGTATTTGCATAATTTTATCATCTAGGAATTTCATGAGCGGTAATAAAATATTGTATGGTGAATTGAATAATATTAAATTATCCAATAAATCAAAATCAACTGCGCATGATGTTAATAATCTCCGTAGTCTTAATGTATCGCCAGTTGAAATGAATAAGTTGATTGATTCAAATGATAACTCACAAAATTTAAGTTTTAAGTTAATTGATTTGTTTACCTTATTAATAAACTCTGGCATAGCTATTTCTTCAATTGATGTAAATTCTGGGTTGCATTCTAAAAATTTTTGTGTATAATTATGATTCAACTCGTCTAATGTAAACTCTAGTTTTTGGGGAACTTTTTCGTTTGAAAATCCCAAGGTTGCAGGTTTCAATAGCTCAAGTTCAATTAAAAAAAATTCAAATTCTACTAAAATATTCTTGAATTCATCAATGAATTGAGTATTATCATCAAACAAGGTCACTAAAATTTTTCCTAATTTAAACTGACTAATTTTTAAAACATTTTTAAAGAATAACGGAATTTGGAAAATTATATAATTCCTCCAAATATGTAATACATTTAAAGTTGATAATTGTAAACACTGAAATACACTTGATAATAATTCTATAATTAAGTTTGCCATACTTTCTAATGTAGAAACATTTGACAAATTGAGCAGTTTTTTAAAGTCTATTAAAAATTGATTATCTAGTTTTACAAATTCAACTGTAAATTTTTGTAATAACCAAACAATCTTCTTTAAGTTAAGGGACTTGATAGATTCCTTTTCGAGCAGTTTGGATGATTTAACATCATTTATATTTTCATGTTTTATAAATCCGAGTTTTAATAATGATATATTGTACGTTGATATTTGAGACTGGAGAAATTTATTGATTTCTTTAAAATTATTTGAACTTAACCAATTTGCAAATGTTTTTATTTGAATTATAAATGATTCATTTAACTTTGTATTATTTGAATTTTCAAGTATCTTGGTTATTAATTTAACGAATGAAAATAACAATCTTGAAAAATCCTCATCAGTATCATGCTGATTAATTGACGTTAAATATTTAGAGTATTCAGATAAGGAATTCAAAACCTGTGTGTTTTGTGCATAAACCTTCCAAGGGAAATTGTGTTCAATTTGATTAATGTAGAGTAGTATACTTACTTGATCACTTATATTGATTATTCTGGTTATATTTGAGAAATAGTTTATAGTTTCTTCGCAAGTATTTTGTAAATCTGCTCCAACTAAAACTTCAAATATGTATTCTCTTTGAAGATGATTTTCGTTTGAATTGATGAATAAAGGTGATGAGTCGATATCTTGACCACCATTTGCTAGCCTTAACTTAAAATCTTTGAATAATTTGAAAAATATAGATGCTGGATAATTTCTTTGTAAAGAAATTCTCAATAGATTTTCAAACGTCGGATCAATGGTTGCCGTTGGCATTGTAATGGACGATCCGGAAGTCATTGCAGATTATACAACTCTACTTAATACATAATATATTTACAAGAAACAACTACACCATCTGACGTACTTAACCTGGGAAAAGGAATTTCCCCCAAGAACCAAACCAGTATTCGAGCACCACATCTCGCACAGAACCAGATTGTCTAGCAAAGGCCTCCAAAGGAATGGAAATTTCCTGCGCACGCTTTATGCAAAGGGTGGACCCTTCAGAATCACCCAAATGTTGAAACATGGTGGAAAGATTCATGAAGCCCATCTTGGCGATTTTAGCTGAGTTGAAGTTTAGGGAGGCATACATACTGGACACTTGTGCTGATTCTTTGGCAAATTCAACAGCCTTGGCATATTTTTTTTGGTGCCAAAGAATTTCACTGATTTGCAGGTTTAGAAGTGGGATTTTTTCGAAACGTAATTCCATAAGTCTTTTTTCACTGGTATTGGAAAGGTTCTTACTCTTCTTTCTGAAAATTTCATTAGAATTGAATTGTGAGTCAAGGGTTGAGAATTCCTTTTCTAATGCTCTCAAATCGGATAATAAAATAAACAACGCTTTGTTGATATATTTATCATTTTTAGTTTCAACATAAAATGAACATAAATCCAATAAGGAGTTTGTTAAATTATTAGTGGAGATTTCATTATCAGGGACAATTGCAATATCTTTTGAATCTAAATGTTCATTAGTATATTCGTGTTCAATAACCAAACGCACAGAATCGTAGTATTTTTTTTCAACTACTTCAATCGGTTCACCCATAGATTTTAATAAATCAGCTTGTATTCTCAATGCTTTATTTTTCAAATCATAAGTTGAAATTTCGGATTTCGATAACATTTGATAATAATTAATTAAATC
Source organism: Pichia paraexigua (assembly GCA_030573095.1). Lineage (NCBI taxonomy): Eukaryota > Fungi > Ascomycota > Pichiomycetes > Pichiales > Pichiaceae > Pichia > Pichia paraexigua. The sequence goes on along the minus strand of JAJMCR010000027.1, from coordinate 14,597 downwards.
AAAGGCCCTATTAATTACAAATTCAACTTCTTTATACTTTTGTTCATCTGCTGTCAATGCGTATCTTAATAATAAATCACAATAAACCGAAACATATTTCAAATTCTTCTTTTCATTGTACCAAACATTTAATTCATCCATATCTAATAAAATACCACTTATATCTGAGTCATCATGGAACACCAAACCATTATCCTTAGCTAAAGCTTTCAACGTGTTAAAATAGTTTAGATTCGCAGTGGCCTCATCTAATTTAATATATTCATTAACTAAACCAGTTTTGAATTCCGTATTTGTGGAAAATCCAAATTGCCAACATGAATTTTGGTAGTTTTCAAGATACAAATTCGTTAAAATTGTTAACATTACATTGAACAGAAAATTCAAAATTGTGAAAATAACCAAAAATAAAACTAATCTGTATTTCCATTGTGAATTGCCTGATTCTTTTAGCATGCCTCTGAAAATTCTAATATTTGTACCAACTTTCCAAAATTCGGCATTTTGAGACGCTGTGGTATGGAATTTCCTTAATGGTGCATATTGATTAATGATTGATCTTGGCTGTGTGTGATAATTTATAAAGTTAACTGGAGCTGTATCAAATGACTGAAATCTATGGAACAAAGGATGACAACTCTTCCCACTTGTTGAGGAAAGCAGACCCAGAGCTGGCCCTAGACGTAAACGAGGCGTGAATCTGGCCAGAAACATGTTTGCTAGAAAAAGAACCAAAAAATCGATATCAGCTAGACTTACATCTATGCAGATACTGTGTTATTCCGTTTCCAACTGGTGAAAAGTCAAAAGTGGAAAACTGAAACCGAGATTGGTGGGAAGCAGAAATTTTTCGTGGGAAACTCAAGATTTCTCCCCCGAAAAAAAGGAACCCCCCATGAACAACCGGTTCTTCTGATTCCTGGTTTACACAGCTCCACAGCTGCCATGATCTGTCCCGATGTCAGGATTTGGCGACGTGAATGGAAGTTGTAAACAACATCATTTCTGACTGGCAAAACGAAGCCAATTTCACTACCGCTTATGCATATTGTCCCCCATGTGACCAACATGAATTGGCAGCACGTGTGGCCCAAAACGGAAACTATTGTTGTATCATTCACGTTCTTCATTTCTTTTCACATGCAACCGTGTTTCTTATATAAACAATGCCTGCTGGAATAAATGGGAAAAGACATGTTGGTATTGAACAACCCTTCATCGGGATAAACAACAACTCTCTTTTCACAAAACGATTCAACCGTCAATGTCTGGACTTAACTCAACGTTACCTGATCCTTTTAAGCTTACTTCTGATCAGTATTTCTCAAAACATTCCTACACTTTTGTTGGTGGTATATTTGCTGCATTGTCAGTTGCTTTACTAATTAACAAATCAACAAAAAATATCATTCTTTTTTGTTATCACTGTTTCATTGCTCCATTCACTTCTTCATCTAAGAGAAAAGCAAATGAAACAGGCGGTCAGCAGTCTGCACTTGAAGCCTTTTACAAAGCACAGGCACAGATTTATGACTCAACTAGACCTATTCTCTTAAATGGTAGAGAAAAATCTTTACAATTGGCAGTTTCTCATTTACCCAAAAGAACTGATTTAGTTTGGGTTGATGTTGGTGGTGGTACTGGCTGGAATGTTGAGTATATGAATAATAAAATTTTAAATTTATCAAAACATTTCAAAGCTGTTTATATTATTGACTTATCGCCTTCGTTGTTAAATGTTGCAAAAGAACGATTTGCCAAATTAGGTATTAAAAACGTTCATTGTATACTTGAAGATGCTTGTACCTTTCAAATTCCCCATGATTCCATTGACTTAATCACCATGTCTTACTCCTTATCAATGATTCCAACTTTCCATTCTACAATCGATCATTTACAATCGCTATTGAAGAAAAATGGTTTGATTTGTTGCGTTGATTTTGGTATTCAATCCCATGATTCAACAATTGGTAGAGTTGATACTGTTGGTGGGTTAATAAACAGAAGTAACTCTTGGTTTTTTAGAAATTTTTGGAAAATTTGGTTTGAAACTGATAGAGTTTTTCTTGATACTGCAAGAAGAGATTATTTAGAATACAGGTTTGGTACTTTGAAATCTCTTAATTTATCAAATAAAACCTTGGGTAATATTCCCTACTATATTTGGTTAGGTTGTGATAAAGATAGATCACCAGCTTTACTACATAGAGTAAATGCATTAGCAACTGAGTCTCCTTACTTGGCTCCACAAGACTTGATTGATACCGGAGAAGAAAATTTAAAGACTAGTAAAGGACATGAAGCTGCTTTAAAAAACCAAATTAGAAATTTACCTTACCCATCAATTTATTATCAGGAAGATATTTATAGAGTTTATTATGATGAGCTAAGAACTGAATATAATCAGTTTAATAATCAATATATTTATGCCTTTACATGGGAAGATCCAAGAGAAGATAATGATATTCTAAAATTTTCAAAGGATGATACCGTTTTAGCAATTACTTCTGCCGGTGATAATATTTTATCTTATGCACAGTTACCAAATGCCCCAAAAAGAATTCATTGTGTTGATTTGAATCCTTTTCAAGGACACTTATTAGAATTAAAATTTGCTGCTTTCAAATCTTTAACAAAGGATGAAGTTTGGCAAATGTTTGGTTTGGGTAAAATTGATAACTTTAATGATTTATTAATTAATAAAATGGCTCCACATATGTCATCAAATGCCTTTCAATACTGGTTTAAAAATGGTCCAAAAACTTTCAATATTAAAAGTAAAGGCTTATATGATACTGGTTTTTCAAAATGGGCTTTAAGAATAACCAATTATTTATTTTTTTTCACGGGATTAAAAGATGATATTGATGAATTATGTAGTGCAAAAACAATGGCTCATCAAATAGACATTTGGAATTCCAAGATTAAACCAACCTTATTAAACCCAATTGTGTCAAAGTTATTAGTTGGAAATCCTATATTCTTATGGAAAGCATTAGGTGTTCCAGCAAATCAAGCATCCTTAATGGGGCCATCAGTTTTAAAATATGTTACAGATACTTTTGAACCAATGGTTAAAAGATCACTTATTTCAAAGGACAATTACTTTTATTATTTATGTTTACAAGGTCATTTTTCTAAGAATAACTGTCCAGATTATTTAACCTCAACTGCATATGAAAAATTCAGCAGAAAGAAAAACAATCCTTTAGATAATATTAGAATTCACACAGATTTCTTAAATGATGTTTTTGCAAGATTGACACCAGGTTCAATTACAATTGCAATTATTATGGATCATATGGATTGGTTTGATAAAAATGGTATTGAAGCAGATGCTGAAATTGCAGCTTTATATCAAGCATTATCACCAGGTGGTAGGGTTATGCTAAGATCAGCATCACCAAAACCGTGGTATATTGAAAACTTTGAAAAAATCGGTTTTTCTTGTAAAGCTGCAGGTGTTAGAACTCCAACTGAATCTATTGACAGAGTTAACATGTATGCTTCTACTTGGGTATGTACAAAAGCTGGTAAGAGGAGAAATATGAGTACTTTGAAATTATAGTACAGTTGGGCGCTTTCGATGTATTTTTTAGTTGGCTTTTTTTTGTACTTTTTTCAAACATAATTCTTTAACTGTTCATTAACGTAGTTAAAACTATTAGTTTCTTGAAGTTTTTTTTCTTTTTGAATGCTACCTTCGAATTTTGTTGAAAAGGCTTTACTGTTTACTACTGAAAGTATTTGTGAAAAAAAAATGACCATGAAAAAACCTAGTTAAGTTTATAAAAAAGTACATGGTTCAAAAAAGGTGACAAATAATTTTGCTTTTAGTGTTATCTTAAAACTCTTGATCATACGATCAAATCAAATACTCATAAGAAAATACTATATTTGTGATTATAATAATTTTAAAAAGTAATGAAACCTATAAATAGTCATTGCCCTGAACCTGACCTATTTTCTTTTGATAAACATTTTTTAGAAATGGAGACACAACAAAAAAGTAGATCAAAAATAATTTGATGAAATGTTTGTCAATAAAGTAATTTGCGACAGACAAAATAATTAATGATAATGATGCTGAAGTTAAAAGCGTGTTATTTTTCAACATTGGATTAGACCTTGATGATGTCGGTTGATGTATCAGATATAGGATCAAAATATTCACTGGTTGTGCTACGTTTATTTACAGTGAGATGCAAGAGTTGTTTTTAAATAATGAAAAAATGCAACTAGCTACCACCTGCAATAACGGTGGTTACAGTTGTGGAGTGTAATTTGATACACAATAAATACAGCAAATATGATCAACAGTATCAATTTCGGTTGGGTCATGGAATAATAATTTTTAGTTGAAAGCAAACAATAGTAATAGAAAGGAAATAAAAAGAAAGAAAAATAATACTAATATACTTATTATCGCGTTAAAGCATTACATTAGGTTCTCTAGAATCCAAATATTATGTAATGTTATTATTGTTTGACGTCAATTTTGCAAATCTAAAATGATTTAATTTAAAAAATCAATAACAAGTCATATCTTTATTAAATTTTAGTTTTGATAATTACTTTGATATATTATTTGAATACAAAAGCAAACTATAAATTATAAATGTTGGTATCAAAATATGTTAAATGTTATATAGAAAAATACAAAATTCAATATCGAATTTTATGTTTTGTGTATTTATGTTCTTTGAAATCAAAGACATAAAGTTTGAGTAAATGCACAACGCTGAAATTAAATAAATAAAATGTAAGCTAATAAACCAATTGCAAAAGAATTGGTCAATCTGGAACCAGAGGCAACATAAATAGGGAGTGATGTTTGCTCAGTTGCAATAATTGATGAAGAAGCAGCAGGTACATTAGCTGTATTAACTGTGGTTTGAACTTCAATTGGTTGGGTATTGGTGGTAACAGTAGTTTCACTATTAGAAGTAGAATATTGAACAAAACTTTCAGCGGCTTCCGTATTCTTTGCAACACTAGAAATGGTAGTAGCTGATGGAAGACAAATAATTGTTGTAGTAGTACCTTCAACAGCAGTAATAATAGTACTTGTATATGGTTTTGACCATGATAATGTAGAACAATCAGTGCAAATAACAGTTTCAGTGGTAACATCTTTAACAGTAGTAGTTTCTGACGGAACACAAACAATTGTGGTTTCGATGGCTCCAACAGTGGTTATCATTGTACTAACGTATGAATTAGTCCATAATGAAGTAGCACAGGCAGTACATTCAATGGTTTCAGTTGAAACAGGTGTAACAATAGTTTCAGTGGTTTCAGAAGGAACACAAACAATTGTAGTAACGGTACCTTCGATGGTGGTGGTAATTGTACTAACGTATTCATTGGACCATGATGAAGTGGCACATTCGGTACAAATAGTTTCTGTAGAAGTGGATGTGACCGTAATTGCAGTGGTTGGTGTTGGAACGCAAATAATAGTGGTAACAACGGTACCAACAGTAGTGACAACTGTGCTGGTGTAATCCCTAGACCATGTTGAAGTGGAGCAGTCTGATGAGGAAGCTGATGAGGAAGCTGATGATGGAACTGATGATGAAGCTGATGATGGAACTGATGATGGAACTGATGATGAAGCTGATGATGAAGCTGATGATGGAACTGATGATGGAACTAATGATGAAGCTGATGATGGAACTGATGATGGAACTGATGATGGAACTGATGATGGAACTGATGATGAAGCTGATGATGGAACTGATGATGGAACAACAAGACCAGTGTATGTAGTAAGTGCTGGTCTGCCATCTGCATCGACAGCACTGGTGGTGACAAAGAAGGTAGATGATACGCTACCGGATGTGATCAGTGTGGTTTCTGGTTTCAAAACTGCAACATCGGTGACGGTGGTAGCTTTACCATCAGCATCGGTGGTGATGTAGACAAGGGTGGAGGTGGTTTCAGATGCACCGGTGTACGCATATGTGTTGGATGCGGTGGTACCTGGTGCTGCAGGGGTAGTGGTTGGAACGACAACTTCTGCGTATGTAGTAAGAACTGGCTTGCCATCTGTGTCAACAGCAGTGGTGGTGATCATTTTGGTGGTAGCCTTGTCGCCTGAAGTGATTAATGTGGTTTCTGGTTCTAAAACAGCAACATCGGTGACGGTGACAACATCACCATCAGTATTGGTGGTGGTGTAGACAAGGGTGGAGGTGGTTTCAGATGCACCGGTGTACGCATATGTGTTGGATGCGGTGGTACCTGGTGCTGCAGGGGTAGTGGTTGGAACGACAACTTCTGCGTATGTAGTAAGAACTGGCTTGCCATCTGTGTCAACAGCAGTGGTGGTGATCATTTTGGTGGTAGCCTTGTCGCCTGAAGTGATTAATGTGGTTTCTGGTTCTAAAACAGCAACATCGGTGACGGTGACAACATCACCATCAGCATTGGTGGTGGTGTAGACAAGGGTGGATGTGGTTTCAGATGCACCGGTGTACGCATATGTGTTGGATGCAGTGGTACCGTGATTAGCAGTTGGAACAATGTGTCCAGTGTAAGTGGTAAGTTCTGGTCTACCATCTGCATCGACAGCACTGGTGGTGACAAAGTAGGTAGATGATACGCTACCGGATGTGATCAGGGTGGTTTCTGGTTTCAAAACTGCAATGTCGGTGACGGTGGTAGCTTTACCATCAGCATCGGTGGTGATGTAGACAAGGGTCGAGGTGGTTTCAGATGCACCGGTGTATGCATACGTGTTGGATGCGGTGGTGGCAACTGTAGATGTCTTCTGTTTAATTGTTTGACAATCAGCTAAATTACTAGCGTCAAAATTAATAATAGTATCTTCGAAATTTTCAATAAGAACACCACTTGGTGTAACAATTTGTAAATTGAAATGACCTTTTATACCAAGAACTGCGTAAAAAACATTTAATGGATACATGACACCCTGTTCAAGATAAATATAAGATGAATGACTATCTGCATCTGTAGCTGCTAGGAAAATATCATTTTCAAAACTTGGGACAAAATCTTGAGTACAACAATCAAATGCAGCATCATTACCAAACCAAACCCAACTAGCAGCATTTGTATATTCTAAAGATAGTTTAAAGACACCAGTTTCTGGGGCTGTAAAAAAAAATAAAAAAAAAATAAAATAGTGTTAGTATTTGATAAAGTTTGAAGCAAAAAAATTGACTTGAAGTCCTGGAGAATAAAAATATCCGCTTCGAATAAATGTTACATACCAACAAAATAACCTTTGAATTGAAAAACAGAGTTGGTGTTGTTCCAAACCCTTCCATCATAAGACACTGTACCAATAATTCTAGTTGTAACATCATAAGATAATTCGAGAATACCAGCACCAGAATTATAAGCCGGACCTTTCGTAAAGGAATTAATGAACCAATCATTATCATATTTAGTAGGGGTCAGATTATAGTATTCATAAATTGAAATTTCAAAACCAGCTGATGAAGCTGCAAGATTACCTGAACAACCCACCCCTGTAGAGGAAACATTGTCAATATTTTTACCATTAACAAGAGCTGTGCCTGTTAACGAAAACCACAAAGGAATGGACTTCAATAAATTAGACAGCATGTGTATTCTGTGAAATTGTTTTGAGTGTGATAAATGTAAACAAAAAAAAATGAAGCAGATATATACACAAAGTCAGGGATTTGGTCCTATATTTAACTAGCATTAAATATCTACATTCAATAAACTAATTATGCAATTCAAAAAAATTTGTCACGTAAATTTTGATGTAAAATTGACATTTACCACGTTAACGCAGTTCATAAACTGTACTCAAAAGAAAACAATAGCATTGACCACCAAAAAACCATACAGCCGACAGTTAGTATATACAGTTGATCGAGCACTGATGTAATCTTGAAGTTGTTAGGTTCGGTAAAAAGAAAAAAGAAAAGAACTAAAAGAATTATGGGTGTCTAGGTGGGAAAGCTGCATATTACCGAAACAATAGGTTAGAGCTGCATGGAAAGTTGCTGCGCGTTGGTGGTGTTGTATCCATTAAGCCAATCTCAGAATTTGATCGCTTTCTTGGTATCACAGTGATAGGCCCGAAATATACCAAGAGATCCCCCACTTCAATAAACATGGCTGCTGCACACTTCTGGCCGTTAGCAGCAACCATTTTTGTGTCAACACCTTGTAAAAACATGTGTAGACACTGATGCGGGAGTGAACAGTAACAACCATCAAGCAGAGCAACGTCTCTACCTAAAGTTTATACTTCCTGCGGAAAATGCATATCCCACCAAAACGTTGGGTGGAAAATACTGTCTGGTTACAGATAGCTAGACGCATGAATTATGTCTGATGATGCTGCCTCACATAATAAGTGCCCAAAGGAAATAAAAAGTGACCGTTCGGGTGGGTAACGCTTTTCGAATCTACTCCAGACATTAATATCATCTAGTTTCGACATATTATGGAAACAACTTCTTTGTTTGGTCCATATTTCTTATTCGGGCAAGATTCACACACTCGTTAATTCTCTCAAAATTGATGCAACAGCAGGTGCCTTGTTATCAGTTTATTGTTTGTAAAGGGGAAAAAATATGCATGTCTCTTATTGGGCTTGAAATATGCACCAGATGCTGAGGGACATTTGCAGACAACGTTGCATAGAGATATTTTATTGTCTGGATCTTAGACACCTTCTTTCTTTTCTCAAGATTAAAATTGTGTCAATTTCACACATCCAGATGAACATGAACAATGTGTTTTACGACTTACTAAATCCCAAGTTTCTGCATAGTACTTGCAATCTTTACTTTGTTTAACCTTGCGTACATTAACAATGTTTACACTATTGTTTGCGGTTTTATGTGGTAAATATCTTTAATTCAGTTCCTCTAATTCATTCGGAACTTTTTCCTAAAAACATGCTAAATAATTGTGCTGAAATTTTGTTATTTTTTTATATGAAAAGAAAAAAAATTTCATTACAATTGTAATGCTTAAGGTAAAGCTTACAGAAACTAAGCTAAGCAACATAGTTGCTTAGCTCAAGAATATCGTAAACGAATTGGAGGACTCACCCCAATTTCCAAATAACTTGTTTTCATCTACGGTTTTCTTGTTGTTGAAACACTTCAGTTGTCCCCAGAGAAACTTTTGCGTTCTGCAGGTTTTTTAGACCGGGCAGCAGCAGATTGTTAATACTAAAGTAATCTTAAACTAGTGCTATATCCTCTAACGTGGGTACAAAATCCCGAAGATTCGTGTATTGAGTGGTCCAAAACAACAGGGGTCCTGTCGTTCTTTCAGGCTTCTGTTACCAACAACAAAAGAACAACTACTGAATGATCCACCGTCGTAGAACAGTCATGTTGACATACTTCCGGTATTATACATTGTTCTTCTTGTTCTTCTTGTTCCTATTGTTCTTACTACTATTTTTTTGTTTAGAATACGCGCATGCTGAGATTGATGCATGGCACATTAAACTTTGAATTTCCTTATGCACAGGCGTCGTTAAAGGGAACCTACAATAGTATGCCAGCTATTATTAAATTTGGTGGCAGTTTATGGAGCTCGGGGCCTCCAATCTACACGAAATCAGTTTAAGTGCTCCTCTGTGTTTACCATGTCTTAAGACCGAATATAAATCACAAATGCATCTGTTTGTTTTTCCTGGCTGGTGTTTCCAACAAATAAACTATCAGATTTATAGTTTTACGCTAGCTTCTATGCTTTAAGATCACATGTGGTTTCTTCTGAGTGACATGCCTGTGCGTGACTTTGTTGAGTTTATGCTATTTTTAGGTTTACCTTAATGTTGATGTTTTTTTTCAAGATCATGTAGGTTGATTAACACCTCAAGTTTGCATTGAAACATTAACTATTTTCAACTTGTTGACCAATTTCACTATCGGTCAATATACACATGTCCCATTCCGTATAGTGAACCATGTGCATATGATAAACTTTTGTTTCTATTTTAACATGTTTTAAACTTTTTTAACTTGTTGACGGAACAACTGTCGACCATATTTGGTTCAAAGTGTACTTCAACGAGTTTTTGTTGAAAGGTTGTTTGTATCACTGATCTTTCACATCCTGTCCTAAAATTTGTATCAAAATTTGTAAAAACTTCAATCTTCCTTCCATTACCTTTCAATTTTGATTTTCTAAAACAGAAGAAACACAATAGTGAACATCTCAATTGAATCAGGCCAAATTTGCTTTTAAAAGATATCGGCTTCTTTGCTTTCCTTAACTTGCAAACATCGCTTGTCAAATAATACATAAACACACTATTGTGGTTTTTATTGTTGGATTATAGTTGAAGCTGCATATGCGTGTTAATAAAAGGTGTTAGTGACTTTTATAATGAAAATCTTTAAAGAGACATAAACATTCTACTATTAAAAACAGCTACTAACTTAATATATAAACTAAGTATATTCAAAGCTTATATTTACAAATAAAACTCTTAGTTTCTAAAAGACTGTCATACAGAAAAGAAACTTTTCTTGGTTTCAGGTATATTCAGTTATAACAAAATAGCAAAGAACCAATTTATATGGAATTGAGCCAAAAGATAAACACTACAACAACCACAAAATCAAACTTTATATAAAAGATATTAATACTTATTGAAACTTAGAGTGATACAAAATCAGATTAAAAAGGGTTTATTTGTGTTAAAGAATTACAAATTGAATTTAAAATAGAAAGTGAAGTACATTGGCATTTATCAATTAAAATTTAACATAACATATTGCAAATAATTCATAACTTTGTATTCCTTTTTTTAGTAACATCAGATGCATTAAAAAACTAATTACTCCTCAAAGGGCTATGTTATGCAAAACCAAAACCTAGATCAATTATAGCTATTTAAAATTTTATGCAATACAATTTTTATTTTAAATAATATTAACATATCTTAACACTGTCCAAATACTAGTGAAGATCTGAAAAAAGTTTAACATCAAAAAGAAACGATTCATGAAAATAAATTTATTATAAATAAATCACATATATACACATTAAACACATTGTACTCTTGGCAATTAGCGATTTAAAGATTATTACTACATTATATAATATAAAAATATTGTTAAACAATGAATTTATTGACCAGATCTGTCAAATAAACTGGAAAGCCCTTGCTTTATTGTTTAAAGTAATGTGCAAACCTAATTATATAGCTTAAATTGGCAGTTATTCATTGCAACAAATAGATTTTAGATTTAATTTTAATTCACCATACTTTTGCTTTTGTTTATAGTTTTTACTATGGGAAAAAAACCTTTATTTTATAGACTTAATTTACACAAAAACTATTATCCGGAAAATAAAAGTCAAAGCATATAATAATACAATTATATAGAAACAGTGACATTTTTCTATCTTTTATTTCTCAAATTTTTTCTTTTTAAAAAACATTCTAACAATCAAGTAGTTGCATTGATTCGATTTGTTTTAATTATTTGCCTACGGATTTGTTCAAAAACGTTTTCAATGCATCATTGTAGACCAATAATATCTATATATTTTCGTTACAATTACTACTTTAGTTAATCTTCAACCATTTTTGAAAGTAATCTTTGTCGATAGTATTTTGTAACTTCCCAAAATTGCGTTTAAATTCTTTGTTGAATTTGGCAGTACTAAGGGATTGCCAACTAATCACTCTTGGTGTACTAGATTTACTTTATTATTGTAGCAATTTAATGGGGACAATTGAGATAAAGGATCTAAAACAGCACTTGTTCCTTATATACTATTTTGTTCAAATTCATCTTTGTGATAAGGGCTAGATAAACAAATAAATTGAAACGAAATTTCCATTAGATCAGGAGGTAAAATCTTTTTGACACCATTTGTGGTTAAACTATGCGTAAACTAAAAAGATAAAATACTGGCCTAAACAGCAAAAAAACTTTCTAGTTTGCTTTGTTCTCTACTAAAACATGCTTTATCAATAATGCCAGTAATCTTAGTGTAAAACTGTTTTGCACTGAGTTTTATTCTACAGAACAATGATCAGAAATACACAAGCTTTTGAATTAGAGTATAATCTCATTATACTCTAAAAAAATTCATAAATACACTTGACCTTGAATCATTCAAATAAACAAAGCAAAAACGAAAAAATCCCTTTTTTAGTTTTAATGTTGAAACATTAATGAATAGTGAAATAATCAAATTTTACTGAAAAGCATAAATGGTATAATGCCGAATTTTTTTTTTTTTGAGCAAAACCAAAAACTCCACATACAAGAAACGGAATTTAAGTGTGCAGGTTTTCCCACAAAAAAATTATGGAGTTGGACTAACTAAATTAGGAGAGCCTTTTGAGAGACATGCATGAAAATACAATTTTGAACAAAGATTGGGTATCCCGAGAATGATTCATCCTACAAATGTCTTTCGTAACTAGATTCATTACTTCAGAATAAGATATCTTTAGTTATTAAATTTTTTATTTTGTTAGCTCCATTAAGAAGTAAATGTAAAATCATGTTGATGATTTGAAAAAGTCACGTAGTTGTAGATATTTGCTATTTTAAACAGGCTTTAAATGCTTAGAAGCAGTTGTTAAGAAAGTAGAGGAATTGGAATCGCTGGTAGGTTTTAAAAATAGCCGTTTAATTCTTTTGGAAATTGCTGCCAGTCACGGAAATTAAAAGTTAAAAAATGGAAGAAAACTGCAATTGGAACTATACAACAAGCTTATATAATAGCATTAAAAATACCGCTTGAGAAAAATAAAATTTTTCTATCTTACTATTTTGATTGTAAACAATCCTCCATTTCTAAAACTCTATTTGAATAACATAACTCTTCCTATCTTGTAAACATTAATAAGAAATTTTAGATATGTGTGATCTATTTTAAAAATTTATCATAGCTCTAAAATTTAGAAGTTGCAAAGTAATATTAAAAAACTTTAGAACAATTTAAACATGGTATTTCTCTAGTAAGATATTTACTAGAGCCTTTTATTTGTCAAATTTTTTTTAGCTATATAATCTCTATACACAAATCATTTATATGCTTGTCATTTTTGTTTAAATAGCATATCATAATTATTAATATAAGCCCCTATCGACGCATTGTCTCTAACCAACAAATAACTCGATGTAGTGTTCACATGGAAATAATTGTAATCCCTCAACTATGCCTACATTTTTCCTGTACCGAATCTTTAATCATAGATATACACATAGCAATCTACCGACATTTATATCCAACACATATATATCCGGCTTTCTTAATAAAAAATAAATATCATTTATAATTAAATTCACGTAAAAAATTATAATAAATTTACAATTTTCGACACTTTTTCTGAAATTTGGAGATATCCTTAATAAATATTCAGCATTATTCCAGATGTTTTCTATTTTTGGAGATGCAATATTCTAATCAAAATGATATTATTGATTTTTTAGAACAAATTATAAGTTTATTTTTTTCACAAACGTAAGGTATAAAAGCAAATTCATTTTTGAAAGTTGTTACACATGGTAATCACTAGATTATGACGTAGATAGTGGAAAAATGATTGTAGCAAATCGAATCATATTTTCAAACTGAGAAGCTGATTTGAAGATTGACATGAAGTAGTGATTTAGGAAATAGGGAACTGAGAATGGTTGATTCTTGGATTGTCAGAAGCTTATAATCAGATAAGTCAACTGCCTTGTTATACAATTTTATTTATAAGACTTTTATATGCTGGTGAAAAGCAAGTATATTATATTTAAAAGAAGGAGCGGCTTTAACAAACCAGGCTGAAGATATTCTGAGCACTAGCTACCGCTTACAATGAGCAACTTAAACATCATAGTGCTAAATTGTAGGTTGTAATTTGATTTTATTATTCATGCAAGGATTTAACATTAACTAAAACAAATTCAATTTAATTGTTTACACAAGTTGTGAACAATTAAAACGCACCTGTCTGATTTAAATTACCTAATCGGAGTTTAGAGCAAATTCACATTAATCACACGTTAATACAACGTAAGATAGACAATTTTAGGCATGATCATGACTCGTCTATAAGAATAAAATGACAATAGCAAGATCACTTTTTTAATAATCAATTGTCACATGTCATAAGCATGGAAGTGTAAATGATTCGGATCGTTCGGCTTAGGCCATAAGCATGGAAAAGCCGGATGGTAAAAAGTGTGCAAAAGTTAATTAGCGATCAATCCCAATGCAAATAAGAACAGAAGTTAAAGAATAGTTGGTAGGGATGATTCCAACTTGACGGGAAAAGGGTGTAAAGTGGACATTTTCATATATCTTTATATTATTTTATAAGGCTTTGAAGAGGATTGATTAGAAGAGAATATTTACTGTACAATCCACCTTGCTCATTGTAAATTATAGCAATACTGCGATTACATAGTAGAATATGTTTTACAACACCTAACTTAATATATAACCTTACTTACATCAAGTAATTAATAATAATTATGTTTTAGTTATTTCTTAAAATTTTTAATTCGATGTTTTACTCTTTATTAACATTAAGCTTCTTTTTACAGATTGTTACCGTTTGGCCCTATCGGAGCCCGATGGACCAATAAGGGTCTTACACGTCA